>SEYY01000667.1:0-25000 GCA_009176605.1 Armadillidium nasatum
TTTTTTTTATATAATGTACCTTTTTGGTACTCAATAAAAATTTTTTTATACTTAATAGTACCTTTGGTACTCTCAAATAATTTTTTTATACTTAATAGTACCTTTTGGTACTCAAATAATTTTTTTATACTTAATAGTACCTTTTGGTACTCTCAAATAAATTTTTTTATACTTAACAGTACCTTTTGGTACTCTCAAATAATTTTTTTATACTTAATAGTACCTTTTGGTACTCTCAAATAATTTTTTTATACTTAATAGTACCTTTTGGTACTCAAATAAAATTTTTTTTATACTTAATAGTACCTTTTGGTACTCTCAAATAATTTTTTTTTATACTTAATAGTACCTTTTGGTACTCTCAAATAATTTTTTTTTTGATACTTAATAGTACCTTTTTGGTACTTCCAATAATTATTGAAACTTATTGGTACTTAGGATTGACTTTGAGGTACCTTCTAATAATTTTTACAACTTAGTGGTACTGTGAGGTACCTTCAAATCATTTAAAACTATTTAGTACTGCTCGTTTCTAATATTTTTTTTATAGTACTATCTAGTACTATTTAACAATATATCGTAAATTTTTAAATACTTTTTTCTAGTACTATTCAATATTCTTAAATATATCGTAAAATTTTTAGTACTTTTCTAGTACTATTCAATATTCTTAAATATATTGTAAATTTTTAAGTACTTTTTTCTAGTATTATTCAAATTCTTAAATACTTTCTAGTAAATTTTTAGTATTTTTTCTAGTACTATTCAATATTCTTAAAATATTGTAAATTTTTAAGTATTCAACTATTCAATATTCTAAATATATTAATTTTTAAGTACTTTTTTCTAGTACTTTTCAATATTCTTAAATATATCAAATTTTTAGTACTTTTTCTAGTACTATTCAATATTCTTAAATATATCGTAAATTTTTAGTACTTTTCTAGTACTATTCAATATTCTTTAATATTTTGTAACTTTTTGGTATTTTTTCAAATATTTTTTAGTATTTTTTCAAATTTTTAACATTTTAGTTCACTTTAATAATTTTCGATACTTTTCAATACTTTTTAGTACACTTTAACAAATTTCAATACTTTTTGATACTTTTAAGCCAAGTTGGTTTAATTTTTTGATTATTGGATCATTTTTTTTTTTATTTAAGGTGAAGTACTTGAACTTGTTGGACTTCCCTCTCGTACTTAATCATAATTTTTATTTTTATTTTTATTTTATTTACTTATTTATTATTTATTATTATTTTTATTTTTTTATTTTTTATTTTTTTTGTTTATAATTTGGCATTTAAACCTTATTTCAACAAATTAATTGGTCCTTTGACCTCCTTTGTATATATTTGTGGCTAATTGATTTCTTTTATGAAATCTCCTTAGATTTAATTACATTTAAGTATTATTTTCAATTTATTTCAATATCTTTGAAATAACTTAGTTTTAAGTTACTCTTAAGTGATTATATATATTTTATAGTTTCCTTATAGAAACTTTATATTTTAAGTAATAATTAGTCTTTTAAAAGACTTTAATCCTTATTTACATAACTATAACAAACAATTTCATTAAAAATGTCAAACTCCGATCCAAATTCTGATATGTCGGATGTTAAACGTTTGGATATCGCCAAGAGATAACGTAAAGCATTGCGTTCTCGTGCTACAAAATCAATCAATGAAATTGATAAAATAATTAATAATCCTGATCCTAATGTGAGTAAACTATCTACATTTGTAGACATATTAGAAGGCATTTTAACTGACTTAGATGAAGTAAATGCCATCATTCAGGATTCATTGTCGGACGATGCATTCGCTAAGGATGATGATGAATGTTTTGAACGACAAATAACCATTACTAACTCAATTAAATCTACAAAATTAATTATAAAAAATCTCCAAGGAGATTCTAATCCTACTTCAGATACCCCTACTACTACTGAAGTTCCTCGTGAACCGGAAGCCTTTAAGCTTCCAACAAAACGTCTCCCAACCTTTGATGGAGATATACTTGCATTTTCCACATTTATGGAAATTTTCGAAACAAATGTTGAAAACAGGGGGTATTCTGATATTAACAAATTAAACTTATTACTCGATTGCTTAAAAGGCCCTGCCTTAAAACTTGTCTCAGGTTACGCCGTTACAGGCAGTAATTACCAAGTCATTTTAAATGACCTCAAAAGGGATTTTGGAAATCCCGCTAAAGTCAAGGAGACTCTAATATCAAAATTACTCAATATAAATTCACCTACATATGATTATACTGAATTATATCAGTTTAAGGCTGATATACATTGTTATGTTGAGTCACTCAAAACCAAAGGCATGATTAATTCATGTACCAGTTGCTCCACACTCTTAGGAGTACTCTTAGCTAAAAAACTTCCATCTCAGATCAGAGAAAAGATTCTCTGGAAAACTTCAGACAATAAAACTGAAGACACTTGGACTTTGGAGTCCTTAATTAATAACTTAAATCAAACTTTAACTGTCTTAGAAGCATCTGGACAGACTTTATCTTCCAGCACAAAGGGAGATAAATCAACTTCTAAAAATTCCAACCCTTCTTCGTCTTCCACTAATAAATGGAAGTCTACTGAGACAAGACCTAAACAAACAACTGTATTAACTACAATGCAGTCCAATTTCTCATCACAAACCATACAATAATAATAATAAAAATAATAATAGTAACAATAATACAAATACTATAATACTAATAATAATAATAACAATAATAACAATAATATAAAATGTAGGTTTTGTCGCAATAAACATCATTCAACTGAATGTAACTTATTACCCACTCCTGAATTACGTAAGGAAGTGGCACAAACGCACAATTGGTGTCTTAAATGTTTAGCTTACACACATCCTACACAGGAGTGCCAAAGCAATAAAACTTGTTTTTATTGCAAATCCTCAGAGCATCATTCTGCTCTTTGTAATCAAAATAAAAAACCGGAACGTGTCACACTTCCGTCTACTTCTACGACTAATCTCGCTACTACTCTTACATCACGTAGCAATGGAGTGGCTTTACCCATTGCAGATGTAACTATATTCAAGGGTAAAAAACCTATAATGATTCGTACACTTTGTGATCAGGCGTCTCAGAGAACTCTGGTCACTAAATCAATTACTAAATTACTCAACTGTGTTCCTCACTCTAAAATAAACATTGCTATTAATGGCATTAATCACAAGGGTGTTCCTTCTGAACACAATGTTGTAACGCTTAATATTACAACTAAGGAAGGAACTATACCCGTTTCTGCAATCGTTGTGGATTATCTCCCCAATGATCTCAACATCCCTGGGTTAACCAAAACCACTAAAATGCTCAGGAAACATCACATTCCACTTGCAAATCCCTTTCCTACTAGTGATAGGGTTTCTGATATTGGAATTCTGCTTGGAGCAGATCACTTAAACAAATTTCTCAAGTCTTTTGAGAAAATTCATGACGTTAATCTCATGAGAACCAATCTTGGTCACATCATATGGGGCCAATTACCCTTTACCTCAAGTAACTCTGATTCTCAGGTTACTGTTGTGTCCTCATTTCGAACTGAGATTCAATTTAATGAGGAAATAAACCATTCTCAACTGTCATTTATTAATACTGACAAAATTTCAACTCCTTCTTTCACTACATGTGAGGAAGGAAACTCCTTAACCACATCCTTGATTAATGAGGATGAAAATTTAATTCCACCCATTTCAAATGGGAATTCTAATCAAAACTCCACAAAGGGCTTAGATCGTTTGTGGTCTCTCTCAAGCATCGGTATTCTTCCCAGCGAACAGTTTACTGATGCTGAAAAAACTATCTTAAATTGTCAATATGAGGATAACTTCTCAGAGGACCTCATTTATAACATTCATTCAAATGTGATTTCTTCCTCTAAACAGAAAATAGCTTCTAGCACCCTTCTCAAGGAGGAAGTTCCTAACTCAAATTATCTGTCTGATGTTATTCCAGCTGGAAACACTCAAACTGAAATTTCATCCAATTTAAGTCAACCTTTCCTTCCCTTTTCTACCATGCGGAAAAGGAAGGAACTTCATGAACCTCCTTCTGTTGATAACCTTAATTATTTCAATTCTCTTTCATCACAGAGTGAAGAGAAACTTCCCTCAAATATTAACCATCTTTCACATACAAGTGAGATGGAAAACTTTCTCAATTCACTTCAAGTCGACAGAGATTGTTCAAATTTTAATTCCAGCTCCATTCCCTTGAACCAGCAAGAAATGGAGTTTTATTTAATTCACTTATATTCTAATAACAATCTTTCATTTGATGGGAATCAACCCTTAATTAAAAGGAAATCTGGGGGACAATGTAAACCTCTTGTTCCTTTAACCTTTTTTTCATCCCAATTTGATTTCACGACAAATGTGACAAAATTGGGAACTTCATTCTCTAATGATTCTCTGATAGTGAAAGTTCATTTAGCCAAATTTAATCCACAATCCATTTCTCTGGTACATCAGGAAATGGAACCAAATTTGTATTCAAATTTTAATATTCATTTTAGTTCTTCTCTAAGCAGAGAAGGTTTTTTCAACCTTAATATTTTCTTTGACATCAAAGAAAAAATAACTTTTACTTGTGATCTTTCACATAAGGAAGATCACGTTACCAAATTTAATCCGCATCCCAATTTCTTGACTAAGTTTCAAGGAAGGAAATCAAACTCAGATGTTATTATAAAATTTTTTAACCATACTGGGAAGAAAAACTTAGTTTTAATATTTAGTTATAACTACTCATTCCCTTCACCCTTATCAATTTCTCCTTTGGTAAAGTACCAAGAGGAGACCCCTTACTTAAATTTTACAACATTTTTAAATTACTTCATTAAATTTTTCCCTTTTGTTCTTTCACCAAAAACAAGAGTGGAAAACCTCTTACTTAATTCTGATTCTAAATTTCCCCTTTCTAAGGCAGAAAGGTTTATTTATCCAAAATTTCTAAACTCTTTCAACAGAAACAACCCTGTTGAAAATAATATTTCCCTCCTTGTCAGGGATAACAATTTTTTAAATAATACTTCCCTTATAAATAAAGGGAACTCATTTAACATACTTTCCTTCTCATGTAAAAGGAACTTTTGCAAACAAATCCGCTATCGTAAATTACGAAAGAGGTTTCATTCTTTAACATCTTCCTCATCGTTGGAAGACCCTCTTACTCCTTCTCATTTGCTAATGAATACTAAACCATTTTCTACTATTAGTATTGACTTAACAAGTCATTTCTTTATTAAAACTCAAAAATCATGCACTGTTAAGTGTTATATTGTTTTATTTACTTGTGCTACTACTAGGGTTGTGCATCTGGAACTTGTTCTAGATAACAATACTGAATCCTTTCTTCTTGCACTACATCTTTTCATAAGCAGACGTGGAGTGCCTACTCTAATTTATTCAGATAACGCAACATACTTCACAAACATCAGTTTGTATTTTTCTTTTCTTTTCTCCTTGCTGGAGTTAATGTTGCAAATTTTGTCAAATTCCAACCAGATTCTGTTCGCTTTGACTCATAAAAATGCGAATGGGTGACTTGAGGGAATTTCAACCCCTAATTCAGAAGTATATATATATATATACCCTCTGAAAATTTCTTTCCAATTTGCATGTACCCTTTCGGATCTAGATTTCTCAATTTAGTAATATTTTATTGTTCTTTTTATTATTTTACTTTGTTCTTGACACTCTATAGTTTGTCAAGTCCAATGATTTAGCTTAATTCAGTTATTAATCTTGCCCAAAATTTTAATTGAAAAAGGTAGGCCTTTTTTCATATTAAAACCCTTATAATTGAGAAACTACTATGTCAATTGTTTTGAAACCTTGTCAGAATGTTTTATATTTCCTATAGAGCATTTTGATTATCAAATTTTATTGTAAGGTATTTTAATTACCTTCATATAAATTTAATTGAATAATAACTATAGAATAAAATAGAAAATGGTGCCTGACTCTCAAATGAGTAGTTGTCGTCTTTCGCCTTCTTATATTATAATTATAATTTTTCTTATTTAATATATAAATTTGCCCTATCTTCTTAACACATTTCAATTTGTTTTTATTTATCGGAATGTTTTATAACATTTTACAATCTAATAAAAATATGTTTAATTATTCCAAATAAACTTCAATGAAAACTTCTAACCAAACGTTTACAAACGAATAAATTCGTCTTCTTACAAAAAATTACACGCTTTACTCTTATAAAACAATCGAGAATATTCGTGCTTTCACAGTCTACATTGAGACGTTTTGTGATGAAGTGTTGCAAAAGTGTTTTTATAAAAACTGTTGCATATTGTACTTATTGCATAAATTACTTCATACTTGCCTTAATTAATAGTCATAAATATTGATTAATATTAAATCATCTATTAATATTGCTATTTAATACATTCTTTTCGGATTACAAAGAACTTCATCTTCATCGTCAGCATAGGCTACTCTGAAGTTTCTCAACGAATCCGGATTAAATTTGAGTATTTGTATCATATATGTATATATATATATATATATATATATATATATATATATATATATATATATATATATATATATATATATATATATATATATATATATATATATGGTTTTTTCTTGCAAATTTCCTTTATTTATTTTATATATGGTATTTGCATTTTTGCATTCAAATCCATTCTAACTTCTAGAGAAAATTTTTCCTTTTTTCTAGAAATAACAAAATTCTTAGATTAATTTCTAAGTTCTAATAAAAATTCCTAAAATAATTTCTTAGGTTCTAAGTTTCTAAATTTTTAGAAACATTTTTTTTTTTACCTCAAACATATTTTTATTGGCTCCTCAATATAATAAGTAATCAAGTTTGTAGTAAAATTTGCTAACAGTTTATTATATTGAAGGAGGAAATTGTTATTCTTCTCTTCCTAGTAACGTCACGCCGGGTCTAGTTTTAGTTATTGGGAAAAAGAATTAACAATTTATATTAATGTGTTCATAACTTTCTGCAATTAAATATTTATTTTTATGCATTATAAAACAAGAATTCATTTTAACTGACAAGCCTTTCTTGAACCTTTTCCAAAAAAATACAAATTAAGGATATATATATATATATATATATATATATATATATATATATATATATATATATATATATATATATATATATATATATATATATATATATATATATATATATATACAGTGGAACTCCAATATTCGTCATTAATCCGTTCCTGAGGGGATGACGAATATCGAAAAAGACGAATATCGAATAATTTTTTCCCATAGGAATTAACTAAAAATGGATTAATTCGTTCCCAGCCTCGAATTTTGCCTATCTATTCTTTAACAAAAAAAAAAAAATTTCAATCTAGAATCGATCTCCGAAATCATTTCAAACACTGTACAATTTAACTACAGTACATATTAAACAGCGTACTGCCATAAATAATACGTAATACGCACTGTGTAGGCCTACATAAACGCTAAACACAAATAAAATTTTAAAAAGAAATTTACCTTTTGGATGAGAAAAACAATGATTGTTATTAAGAGTTTTTATTTTTAAGGTTATAGGCTTTCGTAGGTAGGACGAATATTGATTTTTCGACGAATATCGGAAAAAAAATTACAGGGCGAATATCGGAAAAGACGAATACTGGAGGGGACGAATATTGGAGTTCCACTGTATATATATATATATATATATATATATATATATATATATATATATATATATATATATATATATATATATATATATATATATATCTTAAACATCAATGTTTTTAAAGTTTGCTATAGGGGAATCGAACCCGGGCCCTATAGCACAAAAGCATAGCGTTTTACCAATACGCTGCTGGCGGTTCAAAAGAGAAATTCAAAGAGGAGGCTTATGAATCCACAAGAGCAACCTCCAAGGATTTCTCCCGACCGCGCTTGAGCGAGTGGCAAATGACCCGGGCTCGGCCCCCCCTTTTCCTCTCGCAAACTAAATAGACAGACAAATATTAAGGTCTGCTAACTCTCGCAGACCGAATACATCTTAAACATCAATGTTTTTAAAGTGGTAAAACGCTATGCTTTTGTGCTATAGGGCCCGGGTTCGATTCCCCTATAGCAAACTTTAAAAACATTCTTCCATTCTTCTACTTCAAAGTTTGTAATATTTCATCAAGTTCTTTGACAGAGATCTCCTTAGGAACATTATCTACTTTGAATTCCATTTCATCATCATCTAATGCATGTTGCTGTTCAATCTCAAGAAGATCTTCAATGATTAATTCTTCGAAAGCTGAATCTACTAGATCTTGAACATTTTCAGTGTCAACTCACTCGAAATCAAGATCTTCTCCAATAGCAATAATATCTTTCACACAAATGTTTAATAACTGAGCGTTCACTGTCCAATGTTGTGCACAACACAAAATTATTAATTAACAACTCTTGTATTACAAGCTTATGAAGAGTTTTTTGATCTGAAAGCCAAATGCCTGTGGGACTGAAGGAAAAATAGATAGTAAATGAGGGTTTCCTATTGCTAAATTTAAGCTTGAAATATCTCATGGTTTGTCTGTTATGGAGAAAATAGATAGATCATCAAAGCTAGATGCCTTAAAGGTAATTTCATATTATCCAAAAATAATTCAAAATGTTGCTTATACAGTAACTTTTGGCATTGCCCTTCAAAAATTCGGTCAGATGTACAAGCCTCAATGAAAGAGGATCCAATTGAATGATTAGAAGAATTGAAATGTTTCCAAATCTTTCAGTTAAGGATAGATCCAAAAACTTTAGAAAGAACGCAAGTCAAAGAAATGGAACAGAGTTGGAGTGTTGACAGGGGTCGCCATTCTTCGACACAGGCTGAATGAGGGTATGTTTCCAGCAAGAAGGGTCGGCTGAAGTAGAAAGACAAAGATGAAATACTTTATCAAGGCAGGGTACAAGCTCAGAAGCACAAGCTTTGAGAACCATAGGAGGGATACCATCAAGAGCATATGCCTTCTTAGTGTTAAGCTCAGAGAAAAAACAGAAATGACATCTTTAAAAGAAATTACAATTTTAGTCATAAATGAGTTGGAGGAAGTTGAATTAGAAACAGAAGTTTAAGTGAAGAGTTCAGCTTTAAAAGGGAAAATGGCAGTTGTGCTGTCAGGAGGAACTAGAGGAGGGAAAGAGATAGAAGCAAAAAAAGAACCAGAAAGATTATTGTATTTTCTAAGGATGTTGCAGGCTGGGAGCTAATGAAATTTGTTTCAGCTCTAGAGCTATTCATTTGAGTGGCTCTGGCTCTGCCTTTGGTTTAAAGATTTTCCTAGTTCTAATACAGTTGTATTAGGTATTACCACCACTCAGAAATATCAGCCCAAATGAAGTTCCATGGCAATGGGACTCAAAACCTCATTCTTTTATAATAGTTTTGAGCTGGGAACAACTTTGCTTGCACAATACAAAGTCCCCTTTTTTAATCAATACAACCAAATTTAAAAAAAACAAAATGTACTCTTCTTCAAAAGAAATAAACTAATTTCAAAATTTCATTACAAATGAATTTGTTTTAAGAAACCATGTAACTTAAATTGGATCCTCTTTCACTGAGGCTCGTAAGTCTGACCAAATTACTCAAAGAGTGGAAAATAGACATTCCACACTAACTTGTGTTGTTGGCATTGAAGCTACTGTATAAGCAACAATTTAAATTATTTTGGGGTACTGTGAAGTTACCTTTAAGGCATCTAGCTTTGATGATCTATCTATTTTCTCCATAACAGACAAAGCATGAGATATATATATATCAAACTAAATTTAGCAATAGGAAACCCTCGTTTACTATCTATTTTTCCTTCAGTCCCACATTGTTTAGCTTTCAGATCAAAGAACTCCTCATAAGCTGTTTCATTCTCAAAATTTAAAGAGGATGATCAAGTTGAAAGTTGCTTTACATTAAGTTCATTAATTACATTCAGTGCTTGGCATTTTTCTCTTTCTTCTTTTTGAGTTGCTGATTGTCTTGAAGTATTATATTGCTCCATTTGAATTGCTATATTAGTTAATGCTCTCTTTAGTCTACTGAACTTTATACCATTCTGCATAATCCAGTACATAGAATCAATTTAAATTGCAGCAAGTAATACTTCATTATTAAGGAGAACTTTCTCGCTTTTTTTCCACCGACTTTAAATGCATCAGCAATTGTTCCACCCATATGAGAAAATGTCAGCATAAGTTTTTGCCACTTTATAAAAGAAGCCAGAGGTTAACTCAGCTGCTTGTAATCTTTTAGTCTCTAAGAATGAATGAAGAAGGATTGCTTGCTTCTTCAAGACATTCTACTTCACACCACTAAAAATCAGTCACTGTTATGTCTAGATGAGCCCTGTCATTAATGTATTCTTTAGTTCTAAAAAGAGCTTAATCATTAAGTAAGTACTGCCCCACCTAGTTGCTTGGTCTAAGATAGCAACTTTTCCTACATTATATTTAATATAGCTTCAACTTCTAGTGTTTGTGCAGTCACAGCAATTTGACATACATTAGCTGTAAGAGTATGTACATGTTGTCCTTTCAAACCATCTCTGATAGCAAGATGTAACGTGTGTACAGCACATCACATGTCCTTTATTTTTAAAGTAGTGAAAGAAGAATACACATCTTCATTTAATTTCATTTCTAAACCACCTTCACAATTTTCTGAATCAGTGATACAAATTTCGGATTCACAACCTAAATTTGTATTATCTACTTCAGAGTGGTCTACATTGAGTTTATCTATTGCACTTTTGGGTCATTCCATGTCATTTCAGCAACCTAAAATACTCACCCCCTTCAATTTTCATTATAACTTCTGAAGTTTTAGGTAATCATACCAAACTAAGATTTCCAAAATATTAGGGCTCTATGACCTTTGGTTTCCGAAAAACAAGGTCACAAAGTTTGCAAAATTTGACCTTTTTTTTGGATTTACCTCTATTTTTAAAAATCTTGTAACTCAGAAATTACTCATGATAAAACAGTGTTTTTAGTATTACTTTAAAGGACTTGAATAGATCTTTCCAATGAGTTATGTTAAAAACCTCAAATGTGAAAAGTGGGAACTTGACCTTGACCTTTTGTAAAAAATATATATATTCTCCAAATTTTTTCAAACTTGGCAGATACCTCAGGGTATTGGTGAATAATTACACAAAATATAAGTGGCCAGCAAAAATTTGATTTTTAACAAATAAATATAAATTGAAATATTTGATGCAATTTCATAAATATTTTGAAAAAATACAATTACCATCACATTCAGATTTCAAAGGTTAAGTAGTAGCCTTTTTTAACAAGAAACATGATGTACAAACCTCAAATCAGCTTTAAAATGATATTAAAATTTCTTTTTTGTCACTTCATTTGTTGTATATAAATTGATGATGGACAAATGTTGAATAATTTAGATGGCAGATTTGAGATAAATCACAGACTTTTATAATATATATATATATATATATATATATATATATATATATATATATATATATATATATATATATATATATATATATATATATATATATATATATATATATATATATATATATTAGGGATGTACCGATACCAGTAAAGAGGCCGATACCAATACCAATAAGATGCTCTATTTTTTAGGTGCTGATACCGATACTCTAATTATTATAAGAAATACACAGTAATAAGATAGAACATTTGTGTACTGCTAGGCAACTTAGTCATGTATTTCATATTTGGTTGTGCCCAAGTATATTTTATAAATTAAAATATCTTTTAGGAATAATAAATGCAAATATAATACTAATAACTTTTTTATGTTTGTTTTTATTAAAAAAAATATTCCATTTCCATTTCCCAGTAAGTATTAACAAAGTTTAGCTACTCGCTTTTATGTTTTAACATGATTACAATTTACAAAATTCTTTAACTAGCTACAATATAAAGAATAAAAATAATGAAAGAAGAGACCTCAATTAATCAGCAGAAAAGACAAAATATGAAAAACGCTATTATTCAAACATGACATAATATAGCCCTTTAAGGTAAAGACATCACTTGATAGTCGAATTCAAATACCCTCAAATTATGATGTAAAAATATTAAAGTTTTACTCAATCTGGAGAGAGCATGTTTTTTTTGGGATATATATATATATATATATATATATATATATATATATATATATATATATATATATATATATATATATATATATATATATATATATATATATATATATATATATATTATTCATAATCACTTTATGATCTAAATTTTGAAGAAAAGATTCGTGTCTAAATCAGGGATAATTACTTCGTAAATATTTATATAGTGGTGTGTATTAATAACTTTATATCTATATATATATATATATATATATATATATATATATATATATATATATATATATATATATATATATATATATATATATATATACTAGGAAAATGAATTATGGGCTAACTTAAGGAATTCCTTATTAGAACTTTTATATATCGAAACTAGATTTATTTTTTAATCTAAAAGTTTCTCATAATTCTTCACCCAAAAAGTAAGGAGTATCGGAGTATTGGCCAAGTATCAGCCATATTAACCAATACCGATACCGATACCAAAAAAAATGGCCGATACTTCCGATACCGATACCGATACTTTCGGTACATCCCTAATATATATATATATATATATATATATATATATATATATATATATATATATATATATATATATATATATATATATATATATATATATACAGTAGTGTTCAAGTTTTATGGATTTTTAAAAAAATTAATTTTCTGGTTAAAGGTTAAAAAAAAAAGATTTTATAAAGAAGTACTCAGTTTATTTTTACAGATATGTCATGAGTAGGTTGCCTTTCAATAGCTAATACTTAGTTTGCCTTCCTTTGGCAGTTTTGAGCGCCTTAACACGCTTTGGCATGTCAGTGATTAATGTTCTGCAGAAGTTCTTGATTTTGTCATTGTGGAACCATACGTATATGAGACGCTCTATGAGGGCATGTTTAGTTGTAAGGGGAACTTTGTGTATTTCATTTTTTAGAATAGACCATAATTCCTCGATAGGGTTCATATCTGGAGAATTTCCAGGCCATGACAGCAGTTTAACATCATTTTCTCTACACCACATCTTCACTGATTGGGCAGTGTGATAAGAAGCAGAGTCTTCCTGAAATATCCATGGGTTCTCACCGAACCATTCTCTAGCTTGAGGTAGCAAACAGTTTTGCAGCACATTTATATACTTTAACTGGTTCATCATACCTTCAACGATCTTCAAACGACTAGTCCCATGTACAGAAATTGCTCCCCATACCATTATTTTCTGTGAATGTTTTATAGTCTTTTTAAGACACTCTGGCTCAAATTCCTCCCCGGGCCTTCTCCTCACTGTCTGCACTCGGTCATCAAGTACTGAAATAGTGAATTCGTCGGAGAATACTACCTGAAACAATAGAAAGTAGTGTATCATCATATGATGCCAGCAGCAGCTGCTCAGTAATCGGGAAAATTATGATGTGAAATTATTGTTTATCAGCATGACCGCATTTAGTTATCAGGTTAATCAGCAATATTGTCATATTTTCCGAAGTTACTTTGATTTCATAATTTATGTTATTTAACATTTAATACAATAAAAACTCTACAAATGTATCACTCTTACCTTTTCCCATTGGTCAGAAGTCCAATTGGCGTGAGCATCAGTCCAGTCTCGGCGCACCTTAATCATAGCATTCGTAAGCCAGGGTTTTTTTCTTGGGCACTAGGCTCGTAAACCACTTTCTAATAATCTTCTGTTCACAGTTATTCGAGAAACACCAATGTTATCTGCTTGCAGTTCACTTGCAATACTATTACAAGATTTTCTTTTGTCATGAAGAGCCAATTGCTTGATTTTTCTGTCGGTTCTGGGAGTAGTTTTTCTCTTACAACCACATCTTCCAGTCCTTGTTGAATCCAAATTAAGATCTTTGTCCATTGTTTTCTTTATGTTGCTAACTGATTGACAGGAAATATTTAATTTCTTGGCAATATCTTTCTGTTTTATTGCACTAACACTTAATAGAACCTTGATCTGCCCAATTTTACGAGGACTCAAGTCACTGCTTTTACCCATAACTGTTAACTCTCCTTTTATCTAAAAATACTGCAAAAAATGGTTGATATTATGAGAAATACACACTAGTTTAACACTAGACACACCCTCACTCAGCAAAATCTGATGTAGAACTGAGATACCACACTGACGTGTTTTTCAAAGCTAAGAACAGAGTCAGGGTTACCAACTGTTATTTCAGCATTTGTGCCAGTAAACAGTGGAAAACCCTTTAATAATAACTCATTATAAATGTACACGAGTTATTTCACAGTCATATTTCAAAATATCCTTTTTATTTTATTTTAAAAAAAAAAAAAAAAAAAAAAAAAAAAAAAAAAAAAAAAAAAAAAAAAAAAAAAAAAAAAAAAAAAAAATATATATATTATATATATAATATATATATATATATATATATATATATATATATATATATATATATATATATATATATATATATATATATATATATATATATATATATATATATATATTTCATTTATTATAAAGAACAGGTACCTAATTTATTTTAAATATCTAAAATTAAAATTTTAATTTTCCATATAACTAACGTAATGGACAAATTAAATTTAAAAAACAAATGTTCAGATCCTTTGCTAAGCCACAAAGATCAATGCCGAAAAAAAAGTTTAAAAATAATTCCAGTTGAACTTATAAAAAAGTTTCCGGAATTAAAACTAACAATTGACCACAGACTTTGTAAACAGTGCAGAGAATTTCTTGAATTTTCATCTAAAAAAGAAATATCAGACATTTATTCGAGTTTAATATTATCTGACACAGATTCAAGTAGCAGTGGAGTTGGACCTGTAAATTATGTCAAGGATGACTGCGCAGAAAGTAATGAATCTTCATCAGATTCTACCAACCTGAAAGAACATGAGTTTTCTACATTGAATGAATCGTTGGCCTACATAGGGGAAACTCCCATTAAAAAAAGAAAGCTTATACAGCAAAAGGCCTATGGGAGGAAAAAAATGAAAAAGATAGAAGCTTCAATGAAGAAAAAAATTGAAAACCTAGCCAAAAAAGAGATACCTACAGGATCACAGATTAAGAAAACAACAAGTTCTGAAGATAGTCTAGAAATAATTGATCAACTTAAAAATAAATTTCATGATAAATTAACTAAAAGAAGTGAAAAAATAAAAATCCTAACAGTAATGCCCAAAAGTTGGAGCACAAGAAAACTTGCTTTAAAATTTGAAACAACAAGGTATATGGCATCTGTTGCTAAGAAAATAGCTGAAGAAAAAGGTGTTCTTGCTGATCCAAATCCAAAAGGAGGAAAAACACTAACACTGGATGCTGTCAATAATATCAAAGCATTTTATCTTTCAGAAGATGTTAGCAGAATAATGCCAGGTAAGAAAGATTATTGTAGTGTCATAGACAGTCAAGGAAAAAGAATTCATCTGCAAAAGCACCTTTTGTTATGTAATTTAAAGGAGGCTTACCAAATGTTTAAAGAAAGAAATCCATTGGCTAAGGTGGGCTTTAGTAAATTTGCAGATTTGCGGCCTAAAAATTGTGTTCTTGCTGGAACATCTGGGACACACAGTGTTTGTGTGTGTACAATACATCAAAATGTTAAGCTCATGTTCATAGGAGCAGAACTAGGTAAATTAACTATAAATGATCATACCCCTATGTTAAAGGTGCAAGACTGTATCAACTTAACTCAATGTAATCCTGCTGCAATAGATTGCTGTCTCAGACAATGTAAACAATGTGGAGATTTAGGGGAATTGAATGAGAAACTGCTTACCATATTCACTGAAAACATCAGTGACATTGTAAAATTTAAAAAATGGACCAATACAGATAGATCCCATTTGGAATCAATAGTGATGGATGTAGAGGAATTTACTGATCATTTTTGTGATCTATTGAAACAATACCAAATTCATGATTTTATAACAAAAATGCAAGCTACCCATTATCGTGAAACAAAAAATTCCTTGACAAATGGAGAAGTTCTTGTTGTGTGTGATTTTTCAGAAAATTACTCATTTATTATTCAAGACGAAGTTCAGAGTTTCCACTGGAACAACCAAATGGCAACACTGCATCCATTTGTAATTTATTACAGGAACGAAACTGATATTTCCCATTTAAACTTTGTTATTATATCAGAATGTAACATTCATAACACAGTTTCTGTACATCTGTTTCAAAAGCATTTGATAGAATTCCTGAAAAGTAATTTCACATCACTCAAAAAAATAATTTACTTTTCTGATGGATGTGCAGCCCAATACAAAAATTGTAAAAACTTCTTGAATCTTTGTCATCATAAATCTGATTTTGGGATTGAGGCAGAATGGAATTTTTTTTCAACAAGTCATGGAAAAGGACCCTGTGATGGTCTTGGAGGTAGCATTAAGAGATTAGCTGCCAAAGCTAGTTTACAACGGCCTTATAATGACCAAATTCTCACTGCTGCGCAGCTACATAGATTTGCAAATGAAAATATTAAACATATAACATGTCACTTTTCCACTACTAAAGAGCATGAAAAAGAAGAACAGATTCTCACAGAGCGATTCTCCACTGCAAAGACTATTCCTGGCACACACAAACTGCACCACTTTAAACCAGTTTCAAGCAACTACTCTAGAAGTGAAACAGTTTTCATCATCAAATGTTTCACATACTGAAAAAGTTACTCAACAAGAGGAAGTTTTATCAGAGGAAAAAATACATGGCTTTGTAACTGTCGCTTATAATGATCACTGGTGGGTAGCATATGTATTAGAGAAGATTCTGATAAATCGAGAAGTAAAGATAAAATATCTCCATCCACATGGTCCAAACCCATCTTTTGTATACCCTCATCATGCTGATGTATTAACTGTGTCTTATTGCGATATTTTATCGCAGGTCGAGGTTTCAACTACTAATGGACGAACTTATACAATTAGCAAACAAGATTCATTAAAAGCTTCTAAAATTTTGATTGATCTACAACAGAAGAAGGTTTATAAAAAATATATATATATATATATATATATATATATATATATATATATATATATATATATATATATATATATATATATATATATATATATATATATATATATATATATATATATAATATTGTAAGTGTTTTTTAATACTACTTACAAAGAATTGACAGCCGATTCCAATCAAGCCTTTCAGGCTGAAGCTCTCACTTTCAAAAGGTCTTATCGGTAGTCTAGATAAACTTGTAAGACTACTTTTGTGGTCCTCACAGCGATTGTTTTCTTTTTGCTCTTCAAAGATGACTCGCCAAGCTGCTGGGCAAAATAATCTGAAAATTAGCGATAATTCTTCCAAAGTTGGGGAAAATCTTAAAAAGAAGTACTCACCAAACGGGGTATTTCATTCACTTTACCATTTAACAATGGATAACATTCATCAACAAAAATAAATTTAATTCTCCAGTTTATACTTCCACAAAAAAAGGTTATCCTCATGTGAAACGGAACTATCACTACTCTTTAACAGTAGCTGGATTCGTATCACAGTTTTAATCGGTATTATGTTTAAAACACTACAGTTTCCTCAAAGGATAACTTGAAATATTTGTTTTAGAACCTATAAGGCAAAATTTAAATCAAACCCACTAACTTTGGCTCTCAAGAGTGGAATGTTTGGTGGTTGACAAAGAAACAGGATTGGATCCTTGACTTGCTGGGATCTGGTCTTGTGTTCCCAAACTGATTCTTAAAAACAAAGCAGACAAAAATTTACTTTTTCTTAATCTATTTCCCTAGAATAATGTATATTTCTTCATACCAATAAGTTAAATTCAACTATTAATTTACTTATAAATTAATTTATTTTAGACTCAATGAACTTAATTAAATATAATTTTATTCTAATTTATTTCTTACTTTATAACATCTTTTTTTTCTTTTACTTTATAATACTACAACAAATGTTACTTTTGTTTCCACTTACCCCGAGTTTTTGGGAACATGCAAATTTAAAAGTCCTTTTTTTTTAAAAATTGATGGTCTATATTTTTAGACTTTCCTCTCTCTTTTAACTTGATAAACTTTTATTATTTCCTTTCAAATTTTCAACTTTTACAACTTATTCCAAATCTGTCATTTTTATCATGGGGAAAAAATATAATGAAATTTCTTTTCATATATATATATATATATATATATATATATATATATATATATATATATATATATATATATATATATATATATATATATATATATATATATATATATTGTGGAAGTGGAAGGAGCCACTAGATTAAAAACCCCCTCCACCCAAAAAAAATCAATTAACAAAAAGATGGGGAGTTTTCCTAGTTGCTTACCGTGTTGGTGAGTTCACTGCCATTGTCCCATTGACTAAGGGACACTATGGATGAAGAAACACCACCACCAATTGACCACAAAAACAAGAAAAGGACTGAGGCTTCTACTGCAACAATCTCCCATGCCACCAGAAACTGGAATGATAAGTACCAAGCAGCAACCAACTGGGTAAGGTTAACAGAAGCTAATAAATGCAAGAAAACTGATGAAAGCTGCTTACCGTCAAAACTGATGCAAGTGTCTTTTTGAAATCCAAACAAATTAAAGAAAATAAGCAAATGGGGGTTTAAAAAAATAGTTTAGTAAAAAAAAAATTTATGTATGTATATTTAGTAAAGTTTTTCAAAATAGTCATTTTCAATAAGGGCGATTTGAAGGATTTAGTTTTATTTACTTATTCATGTATTTATTTATTTGTTTTCTATTAGTGACTTATAGTAACATTTAAATATTGCAAATGGGAGAATTGTTTTGGGACAACAGAATCAAGTGTGTTCTATAATTATTCCACCACAAAACTCGCTTTTCATACACACACCACTCATGCAAGATGGAATAATAATAATAATAATAATAATAATAATAATAATAATAATAATAATAATAATTATATAATATAATAATAATAATAATAATAATAATAATAATAATAATAATAATAATAATAATAATAATAATAAAAAAAATAATAAAAATAATAATAAATGTGAGTTGCTAAAGTTGGTAACAAATGAAATGTAATTTAACTGGGGTACCAGGGGAATATATTTATAAATATCTATGTATTTAATTTATCACAAAAAAAAAAAAAGCAAAAACAAAGAAACAAAAGAGAATTCCCAAAAAGAAAGTTTGACGTTAATTTGGTAATGAATATGATATTTAAATAAATGTTAGTGATGCCAGTGTTTGACTCAAGATGGGTAACTGATTCATCACAGATGTGGCTTGGTCTGACAAATTTCCTAAATAGGGTCTGGAGCCAGTTCCTGTAACAAGAACGCAAAATTAAATTTGGTACTAAATTTTAAGATAAATTAACATTTGTAGGACAATAAATAGTTATAAAGGTGTCACTTACTCGGAGGTCCAAGGGCTTGCTAAAGCAGAAAAAGTACAACAACAGATGTGATTAATGTTCTACACACTATCTTGTTTTATTTGGAATCACTGGGAATATTTGACATATAAAATGATAATAAGTTTTTCACAAATGCTTCTGAAAGAATAGAAAGATTAATGTACACCTTGTCATTCCTCCCTACCTGTTGTTGGGTCAACAACACAAAGACTAGTTTGTTGATACATATTTTCTTTTCTTTTCAAGAATGTAAGATTGAATATAGGGCAACTCTTGAACAACACCTCTTGATCGGGTAGAAGGTCGGTTATTATCACAGGTAAAAAGGTCTTCTGGTTCACTATCATCCTCATCGCTCGATCAGAATCCTGAGAAATTAGTTTCGTTAGTAGGTCCCTCAATCATTTCCGTACTTGGGGTAGTAGTAGTAGACACTCATTTTCCTCTCTGACGGTCTCTCGACTCCCATAATTGGAGAGATGCTACGCAGGGGTCCGCTAAATTCATAAACTCCTGGTAGATACTTTGATGTTTTCTAAGATCTCCAAACATTTTGTTTGACCCTCGTCTGAGAGGGTTAATCCTTCAAAATCTTGATCTTGATCATCCACTACAATGCAATTTTCAACTACATTTTCTGCTTTTGGTGGTAATAAAACTCTGGAGTTTTCAGGAATATAATCTAGTTCTTCCTCTTGGAGATCCATGGCTAGTTTCCGGAATAATGCATTATTTTCCAAGTACAGGGGTGGAAGGTTCCACTTCCTTAACTGTCGATGGTGTACTCTAAATTGTTTTCCCTCTTGAGATTGGATTACATAAGTCACCATATTTGGATTCACATGGATAACTTCATAAGGACCATAATAGCGAGGTTTAAATTTGTTTGTCACTAAATCACCGGGAAGGTGGATTTTCAGCCTGACCAACTGGTGGACTTTGTATGGTTCATAATAACAATGTTCAGAGTTCCAATACAGCTCATCCTTTGGCCATGATAAGCCCAAGTGTGGGGTATGTTGTTCTTTGAGGATGTATTCACAAGGAGATAGGCCCAATTGAGAGTGCTCTGTATGGTTGTAAATAAGAGCAATTCTAGGAAGTTCAATGTCCCGTTCTTGATAATTGGTTATGGTCATCCTGAGGTACTGAATGATTGTTCGATTAACTCTTTCAACTGCCCCATTAGATGAGGGTGAATAAGGAGTGGTCAAGACATGTTTCATGTTGTTGCTCTGAACCATTTCGAATTCAGGTCCTATGAACTCGCAGCCATTGTCTGTAAGAATTCTTTCTGGTCTATTGGGAAGATAAGGATGTTTTGTTGAAAAACAGTAGTAACAGTTCTGGATTGTTTATTCCTTAAAGGGACGGCAGCTATCCACTTTGAACAATGGTCAACCAGTACCAAAGCATAATTATTTCCCCGTGTTGAATTAGGAAACTGTAGTAAATCCAGGGCGACCAATTCAAATGGAAAATCTGAACTGATCTTTACAGTGGGAGGTGCATAAATGATATTTGAAGTTTTGGCGGCTTGGCATTTATAGCATGTCATAGTAATATCATAGCAAATATCATAGGTCTTTGGATGCCACACAAATTGGTTGACCAAAGCTTGTTTTTGCCAATGTGAGCAAAATTTGCATGAGCCATAATAGCCAAATTGGTTAGGATATTAAATGGAAGTATATAAGTGGCATTACCACCTTTGCTTAGTTTATACAAAAGACCATCTTTTAAGAAAATGTTTCTTTGAAATCTAGAAAAAGTTTTAAGATTCCCTGTAAGAGGACGGTTAAATTGTATGGCTTTATGGAGTCTCTGCAAAACTGGATCATGACTTTGATGACTCTTAACCTCTTCAGGTGTTATGGATATAGCTTCAAGGTGCGAATCTTCAATCTCAGTTACTGCAATTTGGTGTACTTTGGGGCTGCTAGGAACCTCCCTACCAGTCATTTGCTGGTCTAACTGCCCATTAACTGTTAGTTCATGTGACTCTAGCTGTCCTTCCAGTGTATCATCCAATAAATCATGTTCAACATTATCATCCACAGTGGAAACCGGGTTAGCCTGCGGAAGTGGCTGTGGTGTTGCATCAACACTCATTAATAAATTGTAGTGAAAACCCCCAAGGCACAATAAAGCACAAGTTTTTGTACACTTGGGGCAACCAAATTGTAACGGTTTGCTGTTGCCATAGTAGACTAATACTTTCACTTGATTCAGATGAGCAAAAGCTTCAATGGCCTGGGTTACTGGCAGCTGACCTTGATGTTTCTTAAGTTGCAGCTGCTTTGTAAAAGACCTGTGATTCTTGCCAGAAGGTAAGTTGTACTTACCTCGGTTGTCTAATAACTCTTGAATGACAGAGTCCTGAACTTGTAAATGCTGGTCTAGGGTTCCAAACAGCCAAGTGGTGAAACATTGGAATAATGAGTCTCCTCCTCCTGGCATTTTCATTTCGGAATATCCTGCTGGGACTTCCATTATTATGGCACTGGCAGGGTCTTGCTGCGAAATAGGGGACCGTGAAGGGTATTGGACTACAACATTTTCTCTTCCAGGGATACACTTCAATTCATAATCAATGTCATTGATTTCCTCAAGAGTGCGAGCTACACGCTGGTTGACTAGGGGCATGTTATTTAGAAATAGCAATGGCTTGTGGTCTGTGTGAATCAAGACTTTTATCCATAAAGGAAGGGTTTTTGAGACTTGACTGCCCACTGAATGGCAGCGACTTCCTTTTCAGTGGTGCTATATTTCTGTTCTGCCTTTGAAAATGTGGTTGAGATATAGGCTATGGGACATTCTTACCCTCCTTGATTCTGTGCCAAACATGCCCCAGCACCAATATTCGATGCATCCACATACAGTAATAAAGGCTGAGCATCCTTGGTTCGGTCGGGATATGATAATAACCAAAGCCTTCAAGTTTTCAAAGGCTGTTTGACAATACCAAGTCCATTTGAGAGCTTTTTTATTGAGAAGTTCGAAGAGCAGTTTTGCAATCTCCGAACATCTTGGAATGTGACGGCGATAGAAATTAACCATCCCCAGGAACTCTCCAAGTTTTCTTACTGTAGTAGGTGCTGGGAACTCCATTATACCTTGCAAATTTTCACTTAATGGCATTATCCCCTCTTCTGATACTAGATGACTCAAATATTGTACTTGTCTTCTTAAAAAGAAGGTCTTGGAGGGTTTTATTTTGAAACCTGTTTCTTAAGAGGCTTTTAAAACCTTTCTAACGTCTCCAAATGTTGTTCAAAGGTCTGGCTGATGATCAGGATATCATCTAAATAAACCATAACTTCTGTCCATGGGATATGTGACAGGGCAATCCTCATACCCTGTTGGAATGTGGCTGGTCCATTTTTAACCCCAAAAGGCATTCTCAGAAATTCCCAGTGGAATAAGGGAGTCGTAAAAGCAGTTTTCTCAATGCTTGACTCCTCCATTTCTACTTGATAGTAACCCTTCACCAAATCGATGGTGATGAAAAACTTAACTCCTTGGAGGCTAAACAACATATCAATAAGGTTAGGAATTGGAAAGCTATCACCCTTGGTTACCTGATTGACATTTCTATAGTCTATGCATAGCCTAATAGTTCTATCTTTTTTTCTAATAGGCACTACAGAGGCAGAGTATGGTGATTTACTACGCTGAATGATTCCTTCTTCTTCCAACTTCTTACAACAATCTTCCACTTCCTTCAAGACTGGCCCCTGTAATCATCTTGCACAGGTTCCTCCATGGTAGTCTCAATTTTATGCTTAATCAATGATGTACAACCAAACGTCAGATTCACCTAAACTTAACACTGTATGGTAATTGGCTAAAAGTTTTAAAACTCGCTTCTGATGCTCAGATGAAATGTCAGCTTCACTCAGTCGGAAGGCTTGGTAGATAGTTTCTAATGTCCATTCCTTATATTCATTTGGGGAGTTGTTAGTTAGTTCAACCAGGTTTATGGGAGGATTATGAGAATCGATGATCTGTACTTGACCTAGACATTGACCTTTCTTTAGCCTTTTTGTAGCACTAGTTGAGTTTCTGGCAATAATCATTGCAGGATTACAATGAAGGTTGAGTATTGCAGGACCCACATCAACTTTGTCATTTGGGCCAGCTTCTAAAGGCGGCTCCACACATGCGGAGTTCGTCGAATCCTTGGCCCAACACCGCGTGTGTGGATGGGACACCTTTGACAAATGTTTGGTCATTGGCTTGGTTTGCCAAATGCTCAAATGTTTTCCATCGCTTGTCGGTAAATTGACACAGATCAAAGAAGCATATGTTGTAGAATTTGTCCCTGTACACACATTCGTTGATACTTTGTTATTTAAGTAAATTTGTACATATGCATATAAATAAGGCTGTGGTTTAAAAAAGTATTAGCAAATTATGTAGTATTAGAATAATAGCAATTGTAATAATAATAATAATAATAGGCATAAATGAAATGAAAGCTAATTAATAATACAAATGTCAAAAAAATTTTGTATTGATATATCAGTATCAATATATCAAAGGTCAAAAATTCTATATATATATATATATATATATATATATATATATATATATATATATATATATATATATATATATATATATATATATATATATTATATATATATATATATATTATATATATATATATATATATAATATTCGGAGAAGAAGATAGAAATGAGGAATAGAGAAAAATGGAAAATTTTAGTATAGAATTGTACTGAAAAAAAATTTTTTTAAAATAGAAAATCATTTAAAACTGCAATTAATACATAAATATTAAAATGTACTGCCATAAATAAAATACTGTTAGGCTATAACACAAATAAAATTTTAAAAAAATTTTATAGAAAAACAATGATTGTTATTAACAGTTTTATTTTTAAATTTTTTTTTTTTTATGCATTTATATAAATGAAATATTATATATTATATATATATATATAATATATATATATATATATATATATATATATATATATATATATATATATATATATATATATATATATATATATATATATATATATATATATATTGAACATTGTTCATTCAACATGAAACCAAATTAATATATTATCAGCATCCTATGCAATTTCCTAATTTTAGGCCCACCAATAATAATGATTCATGAATATGTTCTACGTTTAATTACTAGCAAATTATGTAAACTTATATTCCCAAGTATATTGTCATGCAACTATTGGGTGTAGGGAAAATTTTAGTAACTAAGGTCCATGCCTACACTAGCCATTTTTTTTTAATTAAAACTTTATATACATAAAAATGTTTTGCCAATTTACTACCTTCCTCTATTTTGGTTTAATGAAACCATCCACCACTTTCTTTTCCTTTAGTTTTTGTTTTTAAGTAATT
>SEYY01000667.1:29265-51765 GCA_009176605.1 Armadillidium nasatum
AGTTTACCAAATTTAAATGATTTTTCTAATATACTTTCTGGTGCTAAAGTGTTTTCTGTCCTTGATCTTAAGAAGGCCTTCTATAATTTAAAAGTTCACCCCGATTGTAGAAAGTTTTTAACAATTAACACTCCATATGGAAGTTTTTCGTATAACAGTATAGTTGAAGGTTTTCATTCTAGTCCCACCAGTTTCACTAAATATATCTCTCTAATTCTTTCTCGTATTCCTAATATTTTCATCTATATTGATGACATCCTAATTGCTACTCCAACTCATGAGGAGCATTTAAAAGTCTTAGAAATGGTATTTGATAGGTTAAATTATTTTAATTTAAAACTAAGTGCAGATAAGTGCAAAATTGCCCAACCAAAAGTTACATATCTTGGTTTTGATGTGTCGGAAGGTTTTATGCTTCCTAGTGAGGATAAAAGTCTTTCTATATTAAACATTCCAAAACCTAAGACTGTTAAGGATCTACGTTCTTTTTTAGGAAGTATAAACTATTTCAGATCTTCTCTTCCTGGAATTTCTAATACTATCTCTCCTCTTCTTTCATTTCTAAAAGGTGCTCCATACTCTCAAAGGAGAGTAAAATGGAATCCTGAAGCTGAAGAAGCATTTAATCTAGCAAAACTTACTCTTAAAAATGCTACTCCTTTGGGGTTTCCTTCTAATAGTGCCAAAATATCAATTTTCACAGATGCCAGTCAGACTGCCTTGGCTGGTGTTGTAGTTTCGACTGAAAATGAAAAAACTGTTCTACTTGGATTCTATAGTTATAAATTAAACCAAACTGAAATGAGCTATAGTATTTTTAGCAAGGAACTCCTTGCCTTGGTTAAAACTGTAAAAAAAATTTCAACATATCGTAGAAGGACGAAAGGTAGATGTTTTTTGTGACAATCTTTCAGTCACACAGGCACTTAAAAAAGAGAGTGATGCTAATCACTTGCTTGCAAGGGAGCAGCGTTACCTAACTTTCTTGTCTGAATATGATTTGAACATAATCCCATATTAAATCTGAAGAAAATATTATGGCTGATTATTTGAGCAGAAATCCTGCTGAGCAGCATACTCCCAGTTCACTCAAGTTACCAGCTCCTTCAAATACTGCAGAAATTGCAGATGCAACAAGCCTTTCATTCCAACTTGAAAGAGAAGACACTGTTACAGAAGTCCTTCCTGAAGCAGTCTGCGATGAAGCATTGGTCACACCAGAGCTTTCTTCACAGCAAGATTCTTTAATAGAGGATGACTGTCATTCACTGTCATCTATTTTCCATATTTCATCCTGTGAAGTGTTTAAACTATTTCAGTGTAAAATTGATTATAAAGAACTTCAAATAGCACAAGAAACAGATGTGCAACTTCAAAAATATTTAAACAAGCAAGAAAATACTAATCTCAAGCTGACCAAGCGAAACTATTATTATAAAAATGACCTACTGTCTTTGGTTGTCGATGAATCTATTCCACTTTCACCTCGTGTCTTTGTTCCTGAATCTTTCATTATACCTGTTATTTCTTATTCGCATTCACTTGGGCATTTTGGAGTCAAGAAAACTCTGGCATCTCTTAGGAAGCGTTTTGTATGGAAGGATATGCCAAAATACACAAAGCAGTTTGTTCTAAGTTGTGATTCATGTCAGAGATCTAAATCATTACGCAAAATAAGCCCACCATATGAATCTTACCAGCCAGTTTCAGCAAAATTTCAGGTGGTTCATATAGATATTCTTAAAATGCCTGCATGTAAAAATTATAAATATCTTTTAACTTTAATTGATAGATTCTCTCGCTATCTCTTTGCTTTCCCAATTAAAAACATAGAAACCTCTACAATTGTAGAGACAATTACAAGGGAGTTCTTGCCCATAGCTGGAGTGTGGTAGGAACTTATGTTTCGGATCGTGGTGGACAATTTACTTCTGATTTATTTACAAGTGTTTGTGAGGAGCTAGGATCCCGACATAACTTTACTTCTGCCTATACCCCTCAGAGTAATGGACTCATAGAAAATTCTCATAGAACACTATTGAGGTCTCTTCGAGCCATGCTGTCGGATGAGTTGGAAGATGTTCAGAATTATTGGTTGGATCTCCTTCCCCTAGTGCTGTTGTGTTTAAGAACTGCACCATTAAACTCAGAAGGAATAACCCCTGCTATATTAATGATGGGTCAAAATCCCTCCCTCCCTGGAGCTTTAATAGAGCAAGTAGAGTCCTCATTCCCACTTTCAATAAAAACATACGCAGAAAAAATTAAAATTGTTTTTGGGACTCCCTCTATCTCCAGAATTTTCTGCCAAAAATCCAAAAATTATATGTCCCAAAGAACTTACAAGATGCGAAATTTGTTCTTGTAAAGAACCAACAATATGGCAGAAACAAACTAGAAGCAGTATACCATGGTCCCTATCCCATTGTAAAATTTTCCGGTAATAATGTATGCATAAAAAGAATAATAAAGTTCAATGCGAAAATATTATTAATATTAAACCATATTTTAGTTTTAGTAATGAAAGTGTTGAAGAAGGAACAATGTGATAAAGAAATTTAAGGTGCTATATAAATATATTTTTGTAATTTTTTATTAATATTTTACATATTTAAAAAAATTTTTCTCCACAATTTTTAATGAATACTATTTTGTTAGAATAAGTTTCCTCTACTACTTTAATTTCCACTATTTCTTCCAAACTTGCTATTCTAACAAATTCATGTAGTAGGTTGGGTGTTCAGGTATGAATCTCCCAAGTAACCTGGTTACTTGGAAATTCATTCTCTGGATGTCACCATCTTGGAGTAAAGGTTATATTGATAATATTTAATTTTTTTAATTATATATAAATAATTAATAATAATCGATATGTATCGAGATGGGTACCGATATATCGCGTAAATAAGGGATATTCGATATAGTATCGATCTTTTGAGCAATTAGGTGTAAGAAGGAGACAAAATAAAAAGCCGGTAAAACAACACGCTTTTGAATTGTAATAGAATTAATTGATCTTTGTAAATTTTGTAAAACGTTGTGGAAAATAATAAATACAAAGAAGTTATCAAGAGTATTAAATACCTATTACAATTAACAAGAATATACCAGAACAAAGGTAAGAAATAAAAATTATTTTATATATAGAAGAACTCTAGGTCCTCAAGAAAAGGCTAAGCAAACTAACGACTTAGGGCTACATAGCCATCTTAAGCAAGAGTATAACTTTGAAAGTTATATAAGTTTCTATAAGACTCATGGACCGGCATTGAGACCAACGAGCCGAAATACAAGATCTTTTAAAGGGCTCTGTGAGAACTTTTAAGAGCAGTTGGGGAAAGATGCTGGTTCCACTGACAGGGTGAGAACCCTTCCTGGGAGAGATGTCGATATATATATATATATATATATATATATATATATATATATATATATATATATATATATATATATATATATATATATATATATATATATATATATATATATATATATATATATATATATATAGGTGGGAAGGTAATTTTTGGTTTGCTATATTTTTTAATGTTTTTCTTTTTTTTTATATGGTGTAAATTATGAATATTTTATTACAGACTGAAGATGGGAGTTTTTCTCACGAAATATTGCTCTTAATAAATATCCTATTGTCTTTTTGTGCTTCTCATCCTCTGGAAATTACTGTTCAGTAGGAATGAAAATATAACCTCATATATATATATATATATATATATATATATATATATATATATATATATATATATATATATATATATATATATATATCTATATATATATATATAATATATATATATATATATATATATATATATATATTTTATACATCACCACCACTCACGGGCAAAGCCCTATTCAAGGAGGTGTTAAAAAGAATAAAAATGAAAATAAAATCGCAAAATCCAAAAAATTAAAACTGCCCATACAGTACCCACCTAACGCAAATTTCTTATATATATATATATATATAATATATATATATATATATATATATATATATATATTATATATATATATATATATATATATATATATATATATATATATATATATATATATATATATCATTACTATCTTCACTGTCCAACCCATTAGGATGGCACCCATCTGGTGCTACTCCTCCAGAATCTCCAAAAATTTCTGTCCCTAAACAGCCTGTTCTCTTCGACCTCTTACAGTGTCTTGCACCTTCATTGTATGGCTTTTTCCACCACCTCCATCCATCTCATTCTTGGTTGTCCTGCTAGTCTCCTTCCTTCTGTTCTCTATTCTAGCATCTCTTTCAGCCTCTCTCCCTCCATTCTCTTTGCATGATCAAACCATCTCAACTGGTTTCTTTCCATACTCTCCAAAATTGATTCCACTCTAAGTTGCTCCCTCACCAATTAACTGTCATCCTATCTATCAGTGATACTGTAAGCTATTAGAGAAAATAAAGTTAATCTATAGTTGGTACTCACAATGTTTCGTAGATGTGGGTATTCAAGTTGTATCGTCCGTTTTTCCTCTTGACACGGACGATGCTGTTGAATGAAGTCGCTCTCCGACGTATACGATCAAAAACAAAACTCAAGTGCGTAGTAAGGACTATTGGGATCACAAAAGAGCGGATGGCAGCATATGTACAATAACAAACCGGTTTTTAAAGTTGAAGGTGAATAAAATTCGGTAATAAAACTTTAGAATATTTATTCTTAGACAATGGGAGAGTTATGATGAAAATTTCTTTTTAAAAAACAAGGATTAAGAACGTGTAAGAAGGTCTTGAGAAAAACGAAGGAACGGTTGAATAGGGTTTTTTTTATGGTTATTGAAAAAAAACTGACGAGAATGTTGCTTCAGAAGAATATCGTTCAACAAATAAATCTCGTAATCAATTATTTTAAATTGAGGAAGATGGAAAACAATGTTGAAGTGTTGAAGGACGATGAGACGTTAATGAAGTAGATTATACAGTTCCCAATCCCGGGACTGTGGAAAAAAATTCTTTTTATTTTATGTTTCTATTAAATTGCTTCTATTTTATTTTCTTTTACTTTTCCATATATTAAACGAAATAAAAATAAATACAACTTACCCAGGATTTTCCTGGTGATCGAAATTCTCGCTCAATTTGTTGATAATATAGTCTTAATTCGGTAAGTCGTAATCTAGTAATAGTTGTCTCTTTTAATAAATTTATTTAATAAAGTCTGTTTTTATTTGATTTTACAATAATTTCATCAAATCTACCTAGAATAAACAAAAACAAGAGAGTTAATGGCTACAAAAATTAAAGTGATACATAACCGTAAGTTGTGTTTTTGAGGAATCCTCCAGAGTGTATTTTATGTTATTTAACCCTCTGAAAACCCTCTTTTCTTGTGATTATAGGCCTCTATGACAGCTTCCTGTGAAAAATATCATTAATAGTGACAGAACACCTGTTCTTACAATACTTCTCTGATGACTCTTAAGTACTCTCATTTCTGCTCTTATACACTATATTCATTGTCCAACATTCTGAACTATACAGTAATATTGTCTCAATATTGTTTTATATTTTAGCACTCCTACTTCTGTTGGTAATCTTTTCTCCTTTAGTAGTGGATACAACAGTCCTGCATTCTTCAGAAATCTTCCTATTCTCTCCCTCAGCTCATCTCTCAGTGTTAAGTCTAGTCTCCTCTATGTTCACAACTATCTCTTCTCTCTCCCGTGCTTTTGCACTACTTCTGTTTTCTCTCTGGTTATCTTCATTCGTATGGAGTTCAACACATCATTCAACCTATTCATAGTTTCCAGAAGATCCTAGGTTCATGATGTTATCACTGCTGCATCATCTGCTTATACTAACGTGTGTTGTCTATTCTCTGTTATGCATATTCTTTTAAGACAACTGTCAAGATACAGTGCAAATTGCAATGGTGACAATACACTGCCATGTCTCACCCCAGTTTTCACTCCAAGCTATTTCTAGTTTAATCCTCCTCTGATCATATTTATAGTTTTTTTTATACATGCTCCTAATAACAGTTGCTAATTTCTCTGAAATGTTATACACTGGATATTCTAATACATTCCACAGTCTTTCCCTTTTTATCCAATTATTTTAACCATTTATATTAACTTCTGCTTTCTTGTTTCATTCTATGTTTTTCTGCTTCAGCATCTTCATATGGAATATCAAGTCTGTCATGCTTTTACCTGGTTTAAAACCATGTTGATATTTTCCAATTTTATCTTCAACCTTTATCCTCAGTCTTCTCTCCAAGATCCTCTTGGATATTTTAATCACCCCTATTAATAACATTATTCCTCTCTAATTTTCACATTCTCTTCTATCTCCCTTTTTATATATTGAACAGATTACTGCTTTCCTCCATTCTGTTGCTATTTTTCCTTCCAATTCTTTGTTGAATATCAATGTTCACCATTTAGTTATTTCTTCCCTTGTCTTGAAATTACTTGTTGCTCAGTCCATCATATCCTGCACTCTTCCCATTTCTTAACATTTTAATTACCTCTCTCACCTCTTCTATCTGAATCAATCTGATCTTCTCTAGTCCTTGTCTTTCTCTTGGGGGTGCCTCCACTGTTTCCATCTCCTCCTCTTCCTGTACATTCAGCAACTCTTTAAAATATTCTATTCATCTTTCTTCTACCTCTGTCTCCTCCTTAAGCTGATCTTCTTTATTCAAAACCACATGCGTTTCAGGTTCTTTACTTGCTTTCATGTTCTTGATCATTACATACACAAGTTTTCTTGTTCCCTTCATATCCTCCTTCAATTCTCTTCCTATTCTGATACATGTGGAATCTTTATTTCTTTTCACATCTTTTGCATGATTTCTTTCTCACACATATATTCTCTTCTATTTTCTTCTGTTCTTGTCTTCATCCATTTCCTATATTCCATGTTCTTGAGTTTCACAGCATTCTTAATCTCCTCATTCCATCACACCATCTTCCTCCGATTTTCTTCTTTCCATTATTTCACTTATAAGCTGATCTACTTCTTCTCTAAGTTCTTCCCAGCTCTCTTCCATGGTTCCCTGTTCTGTCCTTCTTTCATATTCTGTAACTCCCTCCTCCCTCAGCTTCTCCAAACAGTATCTTTCATTTCCCTTCTTGGTATCTTCCCTGACTTCCACCTCAATTTGCCTAGTCTCATTCTATGGTCTGAATCTAGGGAGATGGTGAGCACATTATTCACATCCTCGAAGATTCTCTTGTCATTGGTTAGCATCATGTCAATCAATGACTTCTCTGTGTACCTTTGATCTTTTGAACCACTACTATACCATGTCCTTCGTGTTTGAAGAAAGTGTTCATTATTGCTATACCTTATCTTATTCCAATCAATCAGATGTTCATCTTCAGTGTTACTCTCTCCTCTCCATGCGTTCCCATCACTACCTACCTCCCCTTCTCTACGTATTCCCATATGACTTCAAATTGCCCATAATTATTTTCTTCTCTCCACCACGTTGTAAGTCTGTTGGAGTTTGTTTCTAAAATCTGCCTTCTCTTCCATTGTTCTTCCCTGGTATAGTTCATACACTTGAATTATACTCCCTCCATTTTCAGCGTTATCGCCATTATTCTTTCATTCTTTACCAATTGTATCCATTATGTTGTAGTTAGAGACATTAAGATTGCTAGAGAAAGAATCCCTGTCCAGCTGGGTCTCAGACAGAAGCAAAAGGTTAGCTCTGGTCTCATGATGATCGCCACTATATGACTTCTCTCCCCCTCTATTCCCTTGTAGATCATCACATCACTGTGTAATTTATTAACGTCCTTCTCCTTTGAACCTCACCTTGCAAATCCTTAACACATCCAAGTTTCTCTCCATCAAGTCTACAGCCTTCTCTTCCTTTCCTGTGAATGAGTTAACATTTATAGTTGCAATTCTGTATCGTTTCATGTTCCGTCATCCATTATCGCGCCTAGTCGTCATTCTTTGATTCTGTCCTGTCCAAGGTGTAGCATTAGTATCTCAAGCTGTTTTTTTTTTAAAGCAGCTGGTTTGCTAGGCCTTTCACCACAATCTCCAAATGCTGGAGGTACATGGGAAGGGATAAACAGCTGAAAATCTTCCCAACCCAATATATATATATATATATATATATATATATATATATATATATATATATATATATATATATATATATATATATATATATATATATATATATATATATATATATATATATATATATAGTATATATATATATATATATATATATATATATATATATATACTCCACCATTGCGTCGTCCTCGTTGCACAAGGGGTGCTCTGCTTTCGCATCAATTTTGGTGATGTAAGAAATCCCAGGCTTGCCCGTTGTGGTACCTCCTTTCCAGCCACCTCTATTCTGTGGAATTCTCTACCATCTTCTATTTTTCCTCCTGTATTTAATCTTCCACTCTTTAAGACTTCCGTCTTCGCCCACCTGAGGGCTGTGCGATAGGTGTGTGTGTGTTTGAATGAGTTTTGTCCCTGTGTGTGTGCCCCCTCTCTGAAAAGGGCTCTGCCCGTGAGTGGTGGCATTCTGTAAAAAAAAAAAAAAAAAATATATATATATATATATATATATATATATATATATATATATATATATATATATATATATATATATATATATATATATATATATATATATATATATATATATATATATCTTGACATGATGTCTAATTTGAGTGATTGTGGGGTTGGGCGTAGACGGGGACTTTCTATTACCTTTGCTAACGTTCGTGGCTTTCGATCTAATTTCGCGTCTGTTGAACACCAACTTACTACCTCTCGTCCTAACCTTTTGCTTCTGTCTGAGACCTAGCTGGACAGGGATTCTTTCTCTAGCAATCTTAATGTCTCTAACTACAACATTTTTCACAATTTCTATCTAAATGGTGGAGTCTGTGCCTATATTAATATTTACACTCCTGTGACACGTCTTGTAAATCTAGTATCTCCTAATTTCGAAGTTTTATGGCTAAAAATCTGTCTTCCTACTACTATTATTTTCTTGTGTTTCTTCTACTACTCCCCTAATGGAACAGATTTTCCAGTTTTATTTCAATATGTTACTACTTCTAACGAGACTGTCACTTCTTCTCATCCAAATGCTGAGGTCCTCTATTGAGGGGATTTCAACATACACCACACTGAATGGTTGGGTTCCTCTCATATTGATGCAGGTGGGAGGGAGGCCAAATCATTCAGCATCCTTAACGATCTGAAGCAATTGATTAGGGAACCCACACACATTCCAGATCGTCCTAACCAATTCTTGAATACACTTAATTTATGTTTCACCACTACTCCTTCTAGATATAAATACACCATTTTCCCTCTTATTGGTAATTCTGACCATAATCTCATAGCTCTAAGTTATAATGCTCTCTCTCCAACAGCTCCACCATGCCCTAAACGTACTTTCTGGCATTTTAATCGGGCTAATTGGGGGGGAATGCGCCGCTTCTTTGCTAACTGTCATTGGAGTAAATCTTGTTTTGCCTCTGGGGACAATTCTGTCTCTGCTGAAAAGGTAGGAGCCGTAATCCTTGACGGGATGGGCAGATTCATTCCATCTTCAACTAAATCTTTTTCTTCTCAAAATCCATGATTCGATGGCAACTGTTCTCTTGTGTTTCGGGAGCGAAACAATGCTTATCGTGAATAGGAAAAACTCTCCTCCTATCACTCTTGCTAATTTTCATTCAGCTCGGAATTGTTGCAGGGATGTTCTTCGACGGACTAAGCGTACTTTCATAAAAAGAAAGTGCGCTGACCTCCATGGCTCTCCTACTGATAAAAATTACTGGCCTTTTGTCAAAAATATCTCTAACAACTAATGTAAATCTGCCTTTCCTCCTCTTATTCGCTTTGATGATTCTGTAGCTAATACTCCCTCTGAAAAGGCTAATCTCTTTGGCCTCCTTTTTTCATCTAATTCTACCCTGTTCGATTCTGGCATTCCTCTTCCTACTCCTTCTCCTCTCAGGTGTCCTATGTAATTGCACATGATCAGGTGCATGGGGTCCTGAAATCTATGAATGTCAGGAAGGCCAGTGGCCCGGATGGCATTCCCCCTCGTGTTCTGAGGGAGTGTGCTTCCGAATTGGCTCCTGTCCTCGTTCAGCTATACTCACTATGCCTTAATAATAATAATAATACTTTTCCTCTATGCTGGAAGCGTGCATTTGTTCAGCCGATCCCGAAGAAAGGTAGCCGCTCTGACCCTTCAAACTATCGACCTATAGCTCTCGCTTGTGTTCTGTCTAAAATTTTTGAAACTCAACTCTCATTTCCTGGATCATTTAGAGTCTCATTCTCTTCTCTCTTATCACCAGGATGGCTTTTGACGCACGAGGTCAACTGGTGACATACTCTCCTATCTTCCTGATCTATGGTCTTCTGCCCTTAGGGATTTCGGGAAGACTTGTGTGGTGGCGCTTGACATATCCAAGGCTTTTGACTGGGTATGGCATGCGTCACTGGTCTCCAAGCTCCCTTCCTTTGGGTTTCCTCCTTCCATTTGCTTACTCTTGTCTAGTTTTCTCTCAGATCGTTCCATTTCGGCAGTTGTAGATGGAGCGACCTCTTCCTCCTTTTCTGTAAACTGTGGTGTTCCCAAGGGTTCCGTTTTATCTCCATCTCTACTCTTACTTTTCATTAATGATCTTCTCAACTGCACTTCTAACTCTGTTCACTCTTATGCTGATGACTCAACTCTACATTCTTTTACTCATTTCAATTCTGCTCCCACTTTTGCTTCTAGAGTTGCTTCTCGTCTTCAACTTTCCGATTCTATTCTTGCCGATCTGGATGGATTTTCCGGTGGGGTCATAGCAACCTTGTGAAATTCAACTCTTTAAAAACTCAACTTCTTCACATCTCCCTCTCAAAAACACCTCCTAACTTTCCTGTCCTCTTCGATGGCTCTCTCGTCTCACCTCCAGCTCCTCCTCTCTTCTGGATAGGGTTGAGTCAAAAGCTAAAAGATTAATAAACTGTCCCCTACTTTCAAACTCTTTTGACCCTTTATCTCTGCGACGTGACGTTGGCGCGCTATCTCTTTTCTATAAGTACTACAATGGCAGGTGCTCGAGGGAATTGGCCTCTCTCATTCCTCCATCATTGCGTTGTCCTCGTTGCACAAGGGGTTCCCTGCTTTCGCACCAATTTTGTGTGGACGTCGGAAACCCCAGGCTAGCCCGTTGTGGTACCTCCTTTCCAGCCACATCTATTCTGTGTAATTCATCATTTATTTTTTCTTCTGCATTTAATCTTCCCCTCTTCAAGGCTTCCGTCTGCGTCTACCTGAGGGTTGTGCGTTAGGTGTTTGTGCTTAAACGAGTTTTCTATGTGTGTGCCCCCTCCTTGAAAAGGGCTCTGCCCGTGAGTGGTGGCATTCTGTAAAAATATATATATATATAATATATATAATATATATATATATATATATATATATATATATATATATATATATATATATATAATAATTTTTTTTTTTTTTAAACTTATTTTTTTAAAAAGAATTTAAAAATTGTTGGTTGTATCATGTTTGCGCTCATCTTATTGTCATAATATCTATGGTAAGAGCTCACTGCTTTGTCGAGATTCCGACGAGTGATCAGGCTCCTTTCAAAGTCAGGATGTGATGCAAGACTCAATCTAGTTCTTTAGTTGTCAGTTCTTTAATTGGCTCATCTGTTTGCTCATTTTCGTTATCTTCTGCTGCATATGCACGCAGTTCATCCAATTGAAGAAGATCATCTTCACTTAACTCTTGTGCATGTGAATCAATTAATTTATGCATATTTGCACAATCTACTTCATCAAAAGCTAAGATCCTTCGCTAGCAAAGTTATTTCATCAGTAATTATGTCAGTTTTTTTTCCTCAAAACCTATAAAGTCATTTGCACAGTGAGGTAAAACATGCTTCCAAACAGATGGCATGGTAGATTCAGTAATTTTTTTTCCCCATGACATCTGAATATTTTCAATTGCTTGTCATATGTCGTATTATTTCCAAAATATGACTTTGACATTTTCATTTTGATCATTCTTTGAAGTCGATGTTCGGATTCTTTCAGTAATCTTTCACAGTAGGACAAAAATATGAAGTGAACCAGCAGTTTTGGTTATCCATGAGTGTATATATATATATATATATATATATATATATATATATATATATATATATATATATATATATATATATATATATATATATATATATATATATATATATATATATATATATATATATATATATATATACTGGGTAGGGTTCGCTTATGAAACAGTCTTAGAGCCCTGGGATTTTCTGAACAAGCAAAGGCTTAAACTTAAAATCCCCTTCTGCATTGCCTCCTAATAAAAGTCTAATGCGATCTTTAGCAACCTTATATCCAGGTTGTGTTTCATTTCTTGCCAAAAAAAAATTTGGATGGCATTTTTTTTTCCAAAATAGGCCCGTTTCATCTACATTGAAAATTTAACGATCGTCGCAACCTTCATCTTCAATAATTTTTCTAAAAGAATCTGGAAAGTTTGCAGCAGCAACTTTATTTGCACTTTCTGATTCTCCAACGTTTTTGACATTATGAAGTCCCAATCGATTGTTGAAGCAGTGAAACCACCCTAAACCTGTGCCAAAAGTTTCCACCACCTTTAAATTATTTTCCTTTAATGAAGCCAAAATATTTAAAGCTTTAGGTTGGATACTTTTTGTACAAAGAGGAATTTTATTTTGATTGCAATCATCAACCCACAATGATAATAAGCGCTCCATTTCAATCATTATTAATGACCTGTTGCACGTGATTTGCATATTATGAGAAGTTGATGCTGCCTTACCTTGTTCCTTATACTCTACTTTTATTTGAAATAGTTTGAACTGTTGTTTCACTAAATCCAAATTCCTGTCCAATCGTAACATTGCTTGCATCATCTTCGTGTCTTTTTATAACTTGAAGTTTTCTTCCAAAGTAATAACTTTTCGTTTCTTCATAATGTTATCAGCATGATCTTTGGCTTTTCTTTTATCCATGATGGGGGAGAAATATTAAAAAACTTCAACTAGTCTTCAAGTCTACTCTATTTCCAAAGTAGAAATGTGCACGCCTACTGTCCAATGTGATTGCGGGTACACAGCACTGATTGCAGTCTGCGAATTTGGCACAAACGCACCAATGTGCCAAGTGACACCATATGCCATGGGTTGCAGGATATACGCAATGATCTTGAAAAACAACCCCACAAATTTCTACTCTTACAATTTTTATAACTTACTATTTTCCATATTGCGTTAATTGGGAAAGATCGTGTGTTAAATGGGAAAGGGTAACATTTATTTGAATCGCGCTAGTCGCAGATCGCGTATATCGAAGTCGCGTTAAGCTGGGTTTCCCTATATATATATATATATATATATATATATATATATATATATATATATATATATATATATATATATATATATATATATATATATATATATATATATATATATATATATATATATATATATATATATATATATATATATATATATATATATATATATATATATATATATATATATATATATATATATATATATATATATATATATATATATATATATATATATATATATATATATATATATATATATATATATATATATATATATATATAATAAGATCTCGGCCTGTATGTAGACTAAACAGAGAAAACAAAATAATTATTGGTTAACACTCAAGATTTAACGTTGATTCTTTTGCCATGTTGGGTTGTTGTACCGTCCTCTTCTGATGGACGGTGTTGATGAAATGAAGTCGCTATCCGGCTTTTTTCGAACAAAAGCCCTCAGGGACGTTGCTAGGGCAATGGGATCACTCAGAAAGAACAATTGATGGCAGACTTAAAGTAAATTTAATACAAAGTTGAAGGTCATTGAAAAACCAGAAAAAAACATATTTTTAATCGTTGGAAGATGAGTTATAGAATATGAACAATGATTTTTGTCCAAACATGACTGTTTGTCAATTACGAATTTCCCGCCGTCATTTTCATTTGAGAAGTTGACAGGATTATTGATGATCGGTTATAGCACTAGAGAACAAGTTGTTGATGCACTTCCCCTCCCCTGGACTGCAAAATATATTAATTTACCTATTTGAGTGTGCCAGCTGTAATGCGGCTTATGTAGGCCAAACTGGTCTACGATTAAAAGTGAGGATTGATAAACATAGAGGAGTTTCCTTCAGAACTGACCTTCCTCTTTCTTCTCCGGAGCACTCTGCCATAAGAGACCATGGAGATACCCATCCTTTTTCTTCTTCCAATCTCTCTATACTCCGACATTCGTCTTCTCTTCTTGATCGTAGGATATTGGAGTCTTTATATATAAAAACTCATTCCCCATCCTTAAATGATCAAGCTTCTTCTATTGTTCTTTTCACATAGTGATTAAGTCCTTTTTCCTAAATAGTCCAGCCTTTTTAATATTTCTTGGTGTTGCAAAATTTTGACTTTAGTCTTGGTTTTTGTTTGTTATTTTAATATCAATATTATTCTTATATTTTTATTATTTTATTGTAATTGTTATTATTATTATTTTAGTAATTTTTTTTTATATATAGTTAATGAATTTATTTGGTATATATTTTAAATTAGAAAATTTTTAGACTTAGATTGTGCTGAGGACGGACCGAGTTAAGGTTTGAAACGTTCACACTGTAATAAAAAAATATGTGGAGACCCTTGGTGTTGGCTTTAACCTTTCTAATTAAATATATATATATATATATATATATATATATATATATATATATATATATATATATATATATATATATATATATATATATATATATATATATATATATATATATATATATATATGCAACAATTGCTCTTGCAACAATGGCTATATTTGCTTTAGGCTTTAGTGTAGGCCTAGATCTTGATTGTTATATATATAAAAAAATTTATTTCTTACCTTATTTGTTTTATTTTATCTTATTTATAATATCATAGATAGTTGTGGTGTAGAATACTATTCTTACTTTATAGTCTTTATTGTTATTTAAATATGTCACAAAGATTTTTACAATTATTCACAAGCAATTCAAAAAATGGTGCATGTAGTTGTGTACAATGTTTTTCGATCTAGTGGTCCTAAAAATTGCATATCATGATCTATCATAACCTGCATGAACGATACCGTAATAATCGATATATCATTCCTAATATCGATATATCATTATAATATTATTGTAAATAATTACAATTATAAAAAAATTATAAAAATCTATATAATTTTCATTCTAATGTGATAATATCCAGAGAATGAATTTCCAAGGTTTCTTGAAGATTCACACCTGAACACCCAACCTATGACATGAATTTGTTAGAATAGTAAATTAGAAGAAATAGTGAAAATTAAAGCAGTAGAGGAAACTTATTCCAACAAAATGGTATACATTAAAAAAATTCTTACAAATTTTTTTTAAATATTCATAAAATTTAAAAAAAAAATATATATAGCACCTTCAATTTATGATCACATGTATTAATCACAGTTCAACACCTTCATTACTTAAACTAAAATATGGTTTAATATTGATTATATTTTCACTTTGCACTTTATTGTTCTTTTTTATGTATATATTATTACCTGATAATTTTACTATAGGATAGGGACCATGGTACACGGCTTCTAATTTGTTTCTGCCATGTTGTTGTTTTTTTACGGGAACAAATTTTGCATCTTGTAAATTTTTTGGCACATATATTTTTGGAGTTTTGGAAGAAAATTCTGGAGACAGTTTTTATTGAAAGTGGGAATATAAATATAGCACGACTCTTCTTGCTCTATTAAAGCTCCAGGGAGGGAGGGATTTTGACCCATCATTAGGATAGCAGGGGTTATTCCATCTGAGTTTAATGGGGTAGTTCTTAAACATAACAGCACAAGTGGGAGGAGATCCAACCAGTAATTTTGAACATCTTCCAATTCATCCATAAGCATGGCTCAAAGAGACCTCAATAGTGTTTTATAAGAGTTTTCAAAGAGTCCATTACTCTGAGGGGTATAGGCAGAAGTAAAGTTATGTTGGGATCCTAGCTCCTCACAAACACTTTTAGATAAATCAGAGTTAAATTGTCCACCATGATCCGAAACAAAAGTTCCTACCACTCCAGTTATGGGTAAGAATTCTTAGTTATGGGTAAGAATGGTATTAAACCATATTTTAGTTTAAGTAATGAAGGTGTTGAACTGTGATTAATACATGTGATCATAAATTGAAGGTGCTATATATATTTTTTTTTTAAATTTTATGAATATTTAAAAAAAATTTGTAAGAATTTTCTACAATTGTAGAGGATTCTATGTTTTTCAAGGGGAAAGCAAAGAGATAGCGAGAGAATCTATCAATTAAAGTTAAAAGATATTTATAATTTTTACATGAAGGCATTTTAAGTATGTCTATATGAACCACCTGAAATTTTGCCAAAACTGGCTGGTAAGATTCATATGGTGGGCTTATTTTGCGTAACGATTTAGGTTTCTGACATGGATCACAACTTTTTTAGAACAAACTGCTTAGTGTATTTAGGCATATCCTTCCATACAAAGCGCTTCCTAAGAGATGCCAGAGTTTTCTTGACTCCAAAATGCCCAAGTGAATGTGAATAAGAAATAACAGGTGTAATGAAAGATTCAGGAACAAAGATGAGGTGAAAGTGGAATAGATTCATCGACAACCAAAGACAGTATGTCATTTTAATAATAGTTTCGCTTGGTCAGCTTGAGATTAGTATTTTCTTGCTTATTTAAGTATTTTTGAAGTTGCACATCTATTTCTTGTGCTGCTTGAAGTTCTTTATAATCAATTTTACACTGAAATAGGTTAAACACTTCATTGGTAAAAATATGGAGAAAAGATTACAGTCATCCTTTATTAAAGAATAATGCTGGGGAGAAAGCTATGGTGTGACAAATGCTTCATCACAGAGTGCTTCAGGATGGACTTCTGTAACAGTGTCTTCTCCACGAAGTTGGACTGAAGTGCTTGTTGCCAGTTCTATATCTGCATTTCCTGCAGTATTTGAAGGAGCTGGTAATTTCAGTGAACTGTTAGTTGGCTGTTAAGCAGGATTTCTGCTCAAGTAATGAGCAAGAATATTTTCTTTAGATTTAATATGGTTTATGTTCAAATCATATTCAGACAAAGTTAGGTAACGTTGCTCCCTTGCAAGCCAGTAATTAGCATCACTCTTTTTTTAAGTGACTGTGTGACTGAAAGATTGTCAGAAAACACATCTATCTTTTGTCCTTCATTGATATGTTGAAATTTTTTTAAAAGTTTTAACCAAGTCAAGGAGTTCCTTGCTAAAAATACTATAGCTCATTTCAGTTGGATTTAATTTATAACTATAGAATCCAAGTGGAAAAGTTTTTTCATTTTCGGTTGAAACTACAACACCAGCCAAGGCAGTCTAACTGGCATCTGTGAAAATTGATATTTTTTCACTATTAGATGGAAAACCCAAAGGTGTAGTATTCTTCAGAGTCAATTTGGATAGATTGAATGCTTCTTCAGCCTCAGGATTCCATTTTACTCTTATGTTGCGAGTATGGAGCACCTTTTAGAAATGAAAGAAGAGAAATAATATTAGAAATTCCAGGAAGTGAAGATCGGAAATAGTTTATACTTCCTAAGAAAGAACGTAGATCTTTAATCGTCTTAGGTTTTGGAATGTTTAATATAGAAAGACTTTTATCTTCACTAGGAAGCATAAAACCTTCTGATACATCAAAACCAAGATATGTAACCTATGGTTGACCATTTTGGCACTTATCCGCACTTAATTTTGAATTAAAATAATTTAGCCTATCAAATACCATTTCTAAGACTTTTAGAAACTCTTTATAAGTTGGAGTAGCAATTAGAATGTCATCAATATAGATGAAAATATTAGGAATACGAGAAAGAATTAGAGAGAGATATTTAGTGAAACATGTTGGACTAGAATGAAAACCTTCAACTATTCTGTTATAAGAAAAACTACCTTATGGAGTATTAATTGTTAAGAACTTTCTACAATATGGGTGAACTTTCAAATTATAGAAGGCCTTCTTGAGATCAAGGACAGAAAACACTTCAGCACCAGAGAGTATATTTGAAAAGTCCCTTAAATTTGGTAGATTAAAATTGTCACAAACTGGTATTTTGTTAAGAAGCCTTAGGTCAGCTACAATGCGGACTCCACCTGAAGGTTTTATCAGAATGGAGATTTGAAAACTCCATGGTGAATGTGAAGGAGATAAGACCGCAGCATTAACTAACCTGCCTATCTCCACTTAGCTTTGTCATATAAACACATAGAGATTCTTCTGCTTTTTATATTTATTGGGGGTCCTCTTACATTAAATTTATATACTCTGCGGGTGTAATGGGAAATTTTAACACTTTATTTTTATATTCTCTATTATCACTATTATATATATCACTTTTATATTTACCATTATTTTTAAATTTATTACCATTATTATACCTATAGGAAGAATTGTTTATATTGCCACCCCCAGCATTAATTTTACCTTTAAAAATATTTTCATTTACAATTGTACTACCAGTATTGCATAATTCTTTACTATCATTTAAATATTTATTAGTAAATAGTACCTTAAAATTAAATAATAGTTTAGAGTAAAGAGAAGGCGCTGAAAGTAATTTGGGAGAGAGGGTAGCATTAACAAAATGATCAATTCTTTTTAGGGACACCGACTCCACATTATTTCCTAAAATTACATCACATGAGCTACCTGTCTGGGCATCAACAATCTTATGATTACTAAAATCTATTAAAAAATTATACTTCTGGAAGAATTCCATTCCCAAAATGTTACATATTACATCGCCAATTAAAAAAGTATGCTCATAATCACTACGTAATAAAAAATTTACAATTTTTGTTTTAATATCATATATGTTTATTTGAGTTCCATTAGCAGCAGTAAGAAAGCCAATATGTTCTTATCTTCTGCAGAACCTTAAATATAGATAATATGCTCCTAGAGTCAATTATGTATAACTCTTTAGATGTTAGCATCAAAAATATGGTAGAGACTGTTTAATTTTAAATCTCTTTTAGAAATATTTAACAATTCATAATTTTTGGAATTGATGTTCCCTTATAAAAATTTACATTTTCAACTGGTATCACAGTATACTTGCTAAGAACTGATGACTCTTGCTCAAAGACTGGCTTTTCACCATGTTGATAATGTAGATTTTTATCTCTAAAACTATTTTACTGAGGACAGTGCTCAAGTTCACTAGACTGAGATATTTTTTTGTTTAAAACAGATGGTTTTAAATCAGCAGTAGCAATCGCATTCCCATGAAGTTGAGCATTGTTATACTTTGTTATTTATATAAGTATGAAATGAATTTAGCATCATTATTTGCAATTGTATTAACATCATTTATAAAGGGGTAGCTTTTATTTTCTTCCTTTCTGAATATTCCAAATTTAATATATGCACTTTTATCACTAACTATTATACACTGCACATTATTATTAAACTGCACTTTTAATTTTCTTTTTGAGGGGCTGACGTTTGCCCCTATGATTCGTTTCCCTGAGTGGTTGAAGGAGATGGTCCTGAAGTAGAAAGTTGGGTAGGCATTGGTGCCCATGAACAGCTACCTCCTTGGTATCTTGTAGTTTTTTCTTGAAATTTATAATGTTAATAGCATAGAGCACCTTCCGGTCTAAATCTGGAAGGTGACTTGCCTCTGTCTGAGTGGCCTCTGACCATTTTCAAGGCGCATCACCCTCATATCCAGATTATGTACATGCGTTGATAGCTCTTCTTTTTGAAATAATTCTGCAATTTGATTGGATTATTTACCCAATTCACGACTGAGGAAGGAATTGGAAGGTGGTGGAGTTTGTTCTCTTGAAGTTCTTTTAGGAAAAGTGCCTATGGCATTGACAGAATCATTGCGATAATGGTCTGATTCAATTCTACTTCAGCGACTCATATATTTGTCAGCAGCTTCGGCCATTTTATAAATTGATAGATCTCTGGTTAATACTTCGAGCACTTGTGCAATGTCTTTAGGTAAGACTTTAAGGAAAATTTCTTTTGCCACTGTTTCATTATTTCGTATCATAACTTCAAAAGCAGTCTCCAAGTGAAAGCCTTATTCTATTTAAATATTCAGATGGTTTTTCACCAGGTTTCAATTTCTGTTGAAATAAGTCCTCAACTCTCTCCCTGGCAGAGGGAGCATAGGTAGCTCTCAAAACTTTTTTCAATTCCTCGTAAGTATTTTGAGTTATAGGAGTTTGAATTTGGTAAATAATGACCGCGGGTAAGAAGGGTCCCATCAGTTGGGTTCTCTCAATAGGCTTATTCACAAAATAAAGCTGGAATAACCATTCTTGTTTTATCAATGCCTCTTTTGTCGAATCGTGGTAAATCTTGAGTCGTGTTTTCCTATATCTTTCATATGCATCTTTTGTCGAATCGTGGTAAATCTTGAGTCGTGTTTTCCTATATCTTTCATATTCAGGTGATGGGCTTCTGGAAGATGAACTTTCAATGGAGGCACTTCGTTATGGGGATCGCTGAATAAGTGTTTCTGTGCCTTGATTATCAGTTCTATAAGTAAGTGCTTCAGTATCCACTTCTACTGGAATCACCGAAATGCCCGAGGTAGAAGGATCTAATATATTGTTAGGCCTAGTTTTATTCTTCTTTGAAGGCATCATAGAATTTAGTTATTTATTTACTTTATATATTTATTTATTTTTTGTTTTATTTATTTATTTATATAATTTTTTATCATAGTAGGAAGGTTAATTCAATTTCTTTATGGTCATAATATCCTAGCAACTATATATTTATTTATTTATTCATTATCATTTTTTTTCAAAATTTATTTAAATGTTATTTATATTATTAAATATCACAGTTTTCTAAAGCACTTTCACTATAAATCACTTTTCATTTAATATTAATGATGAAAACTTAAGAATTTTACAGAGCACTACTCTGCACTATTAACATGTAATTCGTGGCATAGCTATGCTAGAGTAGCTTAGGCTCTGCTACCTTATTTTCAGTTGCAGGCCTAAAGTATTTTAAAATTTCATAAAATTTCTATTAATTCTTCCTAAAACTTCAGTTTTTATTTTATTTTTATTTCTGCTTGTTTTATTCGCTAAGATTTTATAATTGTCTTCACACAATGCTAGTTTCTTCACGTTAAGGATCTAGGCCTAGGCCTCTGTAATACAATTGTTATTTTTATCTGATTTTATTAATTTTCTTTTTGAAAAAAAATTTCCTGTTTATTAATTTATTCTTTTATTTTTGTTCTATATAATTGTCACTTTAAAGGGGTCATCCACTTGCAACAATGGCTCTTTGCAACAATGGCTCATGTAACAATGGCTATATTTGCTTTAGACTTTAGTGTAGGCCTAGATCTTGATTATTGATTATTATATAAAAATGTTTCTCTCTCACCTTACTTGGTTTATTTTATCTTATTTATAATATCATAGATAGTTGTGGTGTAGAATACTATTCTTACTTTATAGTCTTTATTGTTATTTAAATGTCAAAGATTTTTACAATTCACAATTATTTGCAATTATTCTTAATATTCTTGGTGTTTCTTTTTCTCATGATCTTTCTAGGAAAGATCACATTACCTCTCTGTCTAAACAAGCTTCTAAGAGGTTAGGTGTTCTGAGGCGCCTTCAGTATTTCTTCAATCCACCCCAGTTGCTTGCTCTTGTATAGGGATGTTGTTCGCCCCTGTATGGAGTATGCGTCACACATCTGGGGTGGTTCCACTCATACAGTTCTTTTAGAGAAGGTGGAGTCTAGGGCTTTTGGTCTTATCAACTCTCCTGCTCTCACTAATTCTCTCCAGTCTCTTTCAGGCCTTCGAATTGTTGTGTCACTCTCTCTATACTATCGCTATTACAATGGACACTGCTCTTCTGAACTCTCTCGTCGCATACCTCCTCCACTGAGAAGGGTTCGTGCGACTCGACTTTCTACACAGTCTCATCCTTTCTCTGTCGAACTCTTTGACCCAAGACTTAACCGCTATGCTCTGTCCTACATGTACTCTACTGGTAAAGTCTGGAACACACACCCTTCAATTTTCCCAACTTCCTATGAGTTACACACCTTCAAACGTCTTGTATCAGGTCACGTCGGCCTTTGATTTGACTAGGATCCCGCCTTCCCTCCCAACTCTGGTGAAATTTTAGTAGGCCTCCGGCTTTTGCCCACCAGAGGTGAAATAAAAAAAATTCAAAACATGGTGCATGTAGTCGTGTACAACGTTTTTCAGTCTAGTCGTACTAAAAATTGCATATCATGACCTATCATAACTGGCATGAACGGTATCGTAATAATCGATATATCGTTCCTAATATCGATATATCATTTATGATA
>SEYY01000667.1:56765-63748 GCA_009176605.1 Armadillidium nasatum
TCCTGTAAACTTTAAAAATAATGTTGATGTTAAATAGATATTTGATTAATATACCATACTGTAATATACTATTTTATCCCATTTCTTGTGACAAAAATTGATATAGATCTAAGTTTGATTGAAATTTTCTACAAAGTTTTCATTTATTTACATTAGAAAAAATGGGACTTTGCTCTCAACAATTGCTGCTACCATTTTTAGGTTCAAAGATTTACAGTCAGCTGACCTTGTTTACTGCAGCCCCTTGATCGAGGCACTTTTGGCAGACTTTAAAAAAAAATTTGGACCGCTCTTGAAGGATGAAGAATGGCAGTTGCCTGCTTCCTTCCACCTGAGATTTCGGCTACTCTTGTTGGAAGATTATGATTGCAACAAGGAAGGAAAGGTGAGAATAAGTATGAAAAGTATGGAAAATAAAGTTAGAGACCCTTAGACAACATTTTGATGAGGCTGAGGTGGGAAGCAACAGTGGAGAAGCAATAATGATGAAGAGGAATAAGACTTTCTTCTCTTTTTTTTCATGCTGTTACATAAAGGCAAAAGAGTAACAGAAGCCAAAGATCACTCAAGGGAAAGGCTGAAGACTTGGCTAGGGACCATCTCCAAGGACTTGAAAATGATGCTGCATTCTTGTGTAAACAGATATTGGTGGACTTGTTTATAAAGTACAACATGGCCATTCCCTCCAGTTCTGCCTTGGAATGTTTGTTCTTTATGGGCAGTAATATCTTGAGAGCCAAGAGATCATCCATGTCTGATGAAAATTTTAACTTGCTAATGTTTATGAGTGGCAATATGCATCACATTAAAAAAGAATGATAATAAGAGGAATAATTAAATTGCAAGTGTAATATATATATATATATATATATATATATATATATATATATATATATATATATATATATATATATATATATATATATATATATATATATATATATATATATATATATATATATATATATATATATTATATATATATATTATAAATATATATATATATAATATATATATATATATATATATATATATATATATATATATATATATATATATATATATATATAATATATATATATATATATATATATATATATAGTGTGGCTTTTATAGATTTACAAAAAGCTTTTGATTCTTTGCCGAGAAGTGGGCTGTGGAAGTGCCTGGAAGAGGAATATGGAGTGATGGGAAGAATGATAAATGCAATTAAAAGCTTGTATGAGGTATGCATATGTAAGGTGAAGGCAGGACACGAAAATGAGAAGTGGTTTGAAGTGAAGGAAGGGGTGAAGCAGGGTAGTGTGCTGTCACCTCTGTTGTTTATAGCTTCCTTGCATAAGGTCATAAATGACTTTAAAGCTGGATGGCATAAGGATAACGAGTGAGGTATTTTGGCCTATGCCGACGATATTGCTTTTTGGAGCGTGGGGGAGGAGGACATGAGGGAGAGATTAGAAAGGTGGAATTTATGTTTGGAGAGGGCTGGTTTAAAAATGAATAAGGAAAAGACTGTATTTCTGAGAGTAAATAGAGAAAGAAATAGAGAAAATTTAGATATCCAAGTTGAAGGTAGAAATATAAAAGAGGTTAAAAGATTTGAGTATTTGGGGAGCGTGTTTGGAGATGCGGAAGGAGTGGTGAAAGATATCGTGGAGAGAATAGGCAAGTATGGAAGAAGTGTGAATTGCTTCTACCCATTGTTAAAGAATCAAAATGTGCCTTGCAAGCAAAAAGAGGAGTTTATGAGTATATTGACGCCCATATGGCGCGGAATGTGGGACAACAACTACAGTGACAAGAAGTAGAATACAGGCAGCAGAGATGAGGAATTTGAGGACGATAATAGGAAAGAGTAGAAGAGACAGAGTAAGAAACGAACACATAAGAGAGAGAATAGGGGTGAATTGTGGCAGTTACAAAAAAAATAACTAGACTACTAATCAAGGCTCTCTAACAAGGACAGTGATGGAATAAAAAGCAAAACACAATACTTTATTTTCAGAAAAATAAATGTCAAAATATAACTCAAAAATAAATGTATCGATAAGATACGATATGCAATATAAAATAATATAAAAATAATATTTAAACGGAAATATATGAAATATACAATATTATTGATACCCAATATAAAATAATAATAATAATAATAATATAAAAGATAAGAAACAAAATGAAAATAATATGCAACAATAAAAAACAACAACAACGCTTTATTCTACAATTACAATCCCTCCCAATATCTCAATTTATTTTTACCCCTTTAAACTCAGGCCTCTTTCACTGTACGCGTAAAAAATTTTTTTTCCACTGGACCATAACAAATCAAAATTGTGACTCAATCCTTCTGCTTTTCCTCAGATACGGTGGCTAGCAAAAACATAAAAAAAACATTTGTCACTACGTAAAGCAAAGCGTACATTTAAAAAAAAAACACTGCTTCAAGCGGGAAAAAAACTGGCAAGCAAAAAACAAAAAAAAATCCAATTCCAGTAAAAAACTCCAGTCACAAAAAAAATCCAGTCAAAAAAATACTGAACGGAGTACTTTCCAGTTTTTCTTCCCAACACACACAGTGCAACTGGAAAGAAAAACCCTCCCTTAACACATAATAATAACCGTCATTTTAATAATTTCAGTATTATTTCAATAATAATGATAATAATAATTAATATTAACCATGATCATAATCATATAACAAATAATAAAAATAAGGATAATAATAAGGTAATAAAAATTAATACCTGTTTAACCAGCAAATACCGTGTCTCACTTAACACTCCAGAACTCAATTATTTCAATTATTTTATTATCCTAAAAAAAGGGAAAAAATCATACTAAACCATTTACAATAACAAACTACAATCACTCCCTTTCACACAGAGTGGAGAATGCCAGACGACTAAAAAAAAAAAAGACAGAATAGAAGGTAATTAATACTGAAGAAACAGGAGGTGAAAAGATAGATTCACTGAGGCCGCCTGGACACTCACCACTCATACCTTTCATTCAAAAAAAATATAAAGATATAATGAAAAAAAATATATAATTATATATATATATATGAATATTATAATAATAATAATAATAAATATGATTCAAACAAAAAAAAAAGACCCTCTTTTCCTACCGTAACCCTCAAGTCTGCCTGCCTTACTGGAAAAGACTGACAAACATACTCACCTAAAAAATCCTAAACACCACATCCCTCCCACCTAAGTTTGTATCATATTTATCCCCAATCATCCTTCATTTACAACACCGTTTTCATTACCCAATCATACTCTTTTACCGTACCTCTACTCCTAGTACAAGGTCTCTCATAGTCTACCACTTTTTCACTCTCTTTCTTCTCACTACTTCCATCTCTCACTGCATTCTCACTCTCAGAATCTCTCAGCAAAATCTCACTTAACAATCTCACTAACTCTTGCATTCGCTCTTATTTCATTCACTATTTCCTCCAACTCCATACAAAAATTACTCAAATCATTCGCTTCCATATACACACTGTTCTCTTTAAATTCTCTCAATCCTACTAATATACTTTCTCTCTCATTCAATGGAAACTTGCACAAAGTATAAGTCTGATTCATCGTTCGCACATCCGCATTCTCATTATCCCACCAAAACCCAGAAAATTCATCCACACTACTTTCAATTTCAACAAATCGCTTATGCTTACTCATTTTTTTCTTTCTTTTATTCCGAGTCTCCACTAACACCAAAGTTTTGTCCTCCAACCATGAATCATGCCTCTCAACCTCTTTTACCTCTTCCACATCGTTTACTAACAAACCATACACTGGGTGAGCCTTCACATACCCAGGAGGCTCCCTCCATGGTCGTAACTGCGTCTGATGCGCTCTTATTTCACTCATTCTACCATCTTTTTCAATCTCTAATAGATAACTAACTCCATTTGGCATAACCCGTTTCACAACAAACGGCCCTTCAAACTTTTCTCTCATCTTACTCACATTCAACCTCCCTTTCTCAATCACTTCTTTCAAAACTTTATCCCCTACCTCAAAACTTGCAAACTTCAAACTTCCTTTCCTCCATATCTCTTTATCATCCTCAGACAATCCTAACCTAGGTCTTACAAACTTCTCAAAATTCATTACATACATACACGGAGACATACCAGTAGCCCTATGTACAGTCATATTATATGCCCATAACACTTTTCCTACCCAATAATCCCAATCATTCTCTTTTTCACTCATCATTCTTAGCATCTCACACAACGTTCGTATCGTTCTTTCGGCCAACCCATTCGAACTAGGCATATACGGAGTCGTTTTTACATGTTCAATCCCCCAATCACTCAACATTTGCTCAAACGCCTGCCCTACAAATTCCGGACCATTATCGCTCAACATTCGCTTCGGTTTACACACACACATTGGCAACAAAACCTCTCTCACTACTTTAGCTACATTCACACTAGTTTTATTCTTCACAGGCACTGCATACGCAAACTTACTCTTATGATAGACCATCACGACCATCCCTACATATCCACTCGTAGTCACCGGTAAAGATACGCAATCAATCACTACTAACTCAAAAAGGTTCTTTCACATTCATTCGTAACACAGGAGGTGTAACATACATTCTCTGATACTTCCCTTTCTGACACTCTTCACATGTAGTCGCTACATCATTCACGATCTTTCTCAACCAAGGATTAAACACTCTCTCTTTCATACATTCCCACAATTTGAACCTACCCATGTGTCCATACCTACGGTGGATCACTAATGCCATCCCAACAGTCCCAACCACAGAAAACACGGGTACATATAAATCCTCTTCCCGTACTTTCCTAATATAATAAACCACATTCTCACATACAACAAACTTTTTCGCAAATATCCTAAAATCTTCTATCAATTGATCCCATCTACACACTTCTTTATTCAACAAAATACATTTTCTCAGTTCACATACCATAGGACATGCCTCTTGCATTACTTCGATATCATTCATGCTTAATAATTCTTCATCCCCCACACCAACTCTCACCAATCCCACAAACTCAATCACACACACATCCTCCTTTTGCATTCTAACTACCTCTTTATTTCCTTTCAACAATCTTTCGTTCCCTACATCTACCGATAACCCATTCATTCGTAAGAAATCGATCCCAAACAAAAAACAATATGGCATACGTTCTTTATCAAGCACAATAAACCTCTGGTCAACTCTCCCTAGTGTTCCTATCTCTACCTGTAACAAAACCTCTTCCCAAGCTACTAACTCACCTGACCCAATTCCCTTTATCTTTACATTTATACTACTCCTCCGTATCTGCTGCGTCGCCTGCTCAATCTCTTGTACAACCGACGCATTCACCAAAGAAATCTGAGCTCCAGTATCAATCAGTCCACAATAAACCTTTCCATACACCTGCACTTTCACTGCCATTCTTCCACTTATTCCATGTTCGCAAAACACCACCTTTTCAATCTCGCCAGGACAAATCATTTTCACACTCTCGTTATCTTCCATGATACAATCTTCTACTTCTTTTTCCAAAACATGCTTCCTATCATAACACTTTTTCTCTACTACCCAATTATAATGCACCCCACATAAACATTGCAAATGAAGCTCACTTATACTATTCCTAGCAATACCCTCACTCCTATAAAGTACAGGTTTCTCCCCACCATAATGCACACATACGACTACCTTAAACAATTTACTCACAACATACAAATCAGCAATCGACATTCCTTTCACCCGGAACATACTCCACCTCATAATCAAAATCACTCAAATCTTCCAACGTCCTCGCAAGTCTACTATCAACCGTCTTCATTCGCTGCAAATATACTAAGGGTTGATGGTCTGTTCGTACCACAGAACTTTATTCCATACAAAAACGGACGCAACGATTTCAGACAAAACCTCAAAGCAGCCAACTCTCTTTCAATCGTAGAATACTTTCGCTCCGTCATATTAAATGCTTTGGAAACATACTCAATCACTCTTCTTCTTTCAATCCCATCAATCACCTGCTCTTGCATCAAGCACCCTCCCATACAATACCCACTTGCATCTGTATACACTTCCAGTGGCTTGGCATCCTCAATGTAGTCCGGATATGCCAGTTCTACATATTTCACAACTTCAGCTTTCAACTTCTCAAATGCTTCATTCATTCTATCGTTCCACTTTACAATCGTGCTTTTCTTTTTTCCAGTCCATTCAGTCAAAGGTTTCATCACTCCCGAACAATCTTTCATAAACTTCCTTCCAAACTCTACTAACCCTAAAAATCCTCTCAGTTCTCGTACATTCTTAGGCTTCGGAAAATTCCGAACCTTTTCAATAAACTTATCAGCTTTCTTTAACCCAGTCGCACTTACCTTATGTCCTAAGAATTCAACCTCATCCGCAAACCATTCACATTTCTCAACTTTCACTTTCACGCCCACATCCTCCAACTTTTTCAACACATCATTCACCAACTTCAAATGCTCAGGGATAATGGGGAATTTGTTTAGACATGTGAAATTGGGACAGAGATGGATGGTAAAAAAGTAAAAATTATTGAGATTGTGCGGCACACTCACGACTGAAATTATATATATATATATATATATATATATATATATATATATATATATATATATATATATATATATATATATATATATATATATATATATATATATAAACACTATACCGTGTAAAATTGTAGACAGTATAACACCCCTCAGGAAATAAAAACAGAAATTAAAATTGGAGTAAGCTTTCGAAGGGATAGCCACCCTTCCTCTTTCAGGCTCTAGTTTATAATAAACTAGAGCCTGAAAGAGGAAGGGTGGCTATCCCTTCGAAAGCTTGTTCCAATTTTAATTTCTGTTTTTATTTCCTGTGGGGTGTTATACTGTCTATATATATATATATATATATATATATATATATATATATATATATATATATACTCCGCATCCGCATCC
>SEYY01000667.1:63848-93467 GCA_009176605.1 Armadillidium nasatum
ATATATAATATATATATATATATATATTATATATATATATATATATAATATATATATATATATATATATATATATATAAATTTTTGGTAAAATTTTGGTAACTGACAAGCAAAAATAAAGGTAAAAGTTCCTTTAAAAGTATGACGTAACGTGCTTAGTTTTCCGTCTGGCTGTCTGTGTTTGTTACTAAATATTTTGTATCTACGAAAGCAAGTAAGTTACAAACTCTAAATTTAAAAATGGCGAACGTTAAAAGTATTTAAGGTACGAATAACTCATTCGGAATAGGAAATATATTGTATGATAAGTTTAATTTTGTAGAACATAAACATACTGTATCTAAAGCACCTACAAATGATAACAAAAGACTAAAGATGATGTTGAAAATGACCTCCGTTGTTCCCAATGCACGAGTTCAGGCGTCTTCTCATCGATTATCGGACCCGTTCAAATATTCCAGGAGTCTGTTTGATCGTTTCAATTCCGTTCATAACCCTTAATCGTAGGTCTTCAACGGTCGATTGAAAAAGAGTATACTAAGGTCTTTAAATGTCCCCAAAGGTAATAATCCAAAGGATTTAGGTCTGGCGACGGAACTGGGCCACCTCGACCTATCCATTGATTGGGAAAGGTGTCATTCAGGTGTTTACGAACTGCAGCACTAAAGTGTGCAGGAGCCCAATCATGCATAGACCACATGTTGTGGCGCAACTGAAGACGTACATCATAAAGAAAGGTACGGAGCTCATGTTTCAAAAAGTTTAAGTAAATTATGCCATTAAGCCTGGGAGGAAGCTCGAACATAAGTAGATGATCATTTAAAATTCCTGCCCAAATGTTTACTGAAAACTGATGTTGTTTGATGGCATGAGGATTCTCGTCTGTCCAAATGTGTTCGTTATGAACGTTAACGATAGCTGTTCTTGTAAAGTGAGCCTCGTCGGTAAATAAAACCTTCGATAAAAAGTTTGGGTCAATACATTTGTCCAAAAACCATTGACAAATAACAACACGAGGAGCATAGTCACGTGGCAATAGAGTATGTACCTGTTGGACGTGGTACGGGTGTAACTGTTGCTCGTTCAGTAACCTCCAAATACTAGATTGGTTCGAATTAAACTGTAGTGACAATTCTCGCGTGCTCTTTTCAGGATGCTCAGATATTTCATTAAGAACTAATTCTTCTAAATCAACAGTCCTAGTAGATCGGGGTCTGTCTGCATTAGTGTGCTCTTTGGACTGCAAATAACCTGTTTCAGACAGGCGTTGATGAATAGTGGCAAAAAACCTTGCGCTTGGACAAATTTGGTTGGGATATTTCTCTTGGTACAAACGTCTTGCTGCAGAACTATTGCAGCGTCCCATCCCATACATTAAATGCATGTCAGCTAGTTCAGAGTATGAATACACGTGGTAATTACGTTCCATATTCAATAACGAAATAAACACGTAAGAGACACACAGTCAATGAGTTACAAAGTAATGTGTAACACAAACAGACAGTGCATTTATACGCTAGTTGGATGTTTTGGTCAACATTCCCAAATTTAGAGTATTTAACTTACTTGGTTTCGTAGATACAAAATATTTAGTAACAAACACATACAGACAGCCAGACGATAAACTAAGCACATTACGTCATACCTTTATAGGAACTTTTACCTTTATTTTTGCATTTAAGTTACCAAAAATTTTTACCATAATTTTGAATCCCCCCATGTATAATATATATATATATATATATATATATATATATATATATATATATATATATATATATATATATATATATATATATATATATATATATATATATATATATATTATATATATGCTTCAATTGTATATTGCGTGCGGTGCGCGTAGTTAGTTTAGCTTTTTGCGGTGCGGTGCGGTGCGGAAAATTCCGGAGCTCGGCCAACCTTATATATATATATATATATATATATATATATATATATATATATATATATATATATATATATATATATATATATATATATATATATATATATATATATATATATATATATATATATATATATAGAGTAAGACTTGATTAATTAAATTTTTATGAATGGTAAAAATTGACTACATGAAAATAAGATTTATGACGAATGTGGGAAAGAATACAGAAGAGGGTTGCCCTGTAGCGATGCTAACTGAGAAGAAAATACTAGTTTTTTCTCTGTTTTTGGAGTTTCTGTTATTACGTGATAAGTCAAAGTAAAGAAAAATAGTTCTTCTAATTTTATATCGCTTGAGATTAACTGTCTTACAAGTGATTTTAGTGATTTGGATGTAATTTTAAAATCAAAATCATTTAGAATTGTGATTTTAGATCAAAATCAAAATCAGCTTGAATTTTGTGATTTTAAAATCAAAATCGTTCCGATATATATATATATATATATATATATATATATATATATATATATATATATATATATATATATATATATATATATATATATATATATATATAATATATATATATATATATATATAATAAAAATTATAATTGGTAGTTGCCAGTTTAAATATTCTTCTAGTTAAAAAAGAAGCTCATGTTTTTGGAGGCTGGAGTTAATTAAAGTCAAAGGTTGCCAGATTTGAATTCATATCTTTATGATTTTTTGTCTCACAATCAAGTCGTGCAAAATTATTGCTCCTCATTTCTAGACCTTTCGTTGTGTCTTAATCATTTATGATTATATATTTATCGATAGTATAGTATAAAGATATAGTCTAATTTCGAGGCAAACATGAAAGAGTTTAAAATCTTCCTTTGCATACTGAAAGAATATTCTACGATTCGGTTCAGTTACTTGTATAGTCGTTCAATGTAGTTATATTCAAGTGCAAGTGATTGTATCAGAGTTAAGTATTCTTGAAGTATTATAGTTTACATTTAGAGATTTTTGTGTTAATATTCGTCTAATATTGAAAGCTCTGTTTTGTTTACAAAACTACGTATTCTTGGAGACGGATATAATATATTCGTTTTTAAGCGGTGAGAAAAACACAACTTTCCTCAAAAGCTTTACTAAAGAAATTAACATCTTCGTTTGTATAAATATTATATACCGTATTTGTATAATCAACAAAACTCCAGTCTTCAGGAAAAAACATAGCCTACAAATAACTAAACATCTAATTAATCGATATAAATAGTCAACTAAAACTATTAATATTGAAAGTAAAAAATCCTAACATCAGGATATATCTTTGTTCGCACATTGAACAACTTTAATGAAATAATACCATTGATTATTTAATATATATATATATATATATATATATATATATATATATATATATATATATATATATATATATATATATATATATATATATATATATATATATTGTATACTTTTTTACAAAAATAAGGGGGATATTGAGGAATAAGATGGGGATAGAGAATCTATGGAGATTAAATGTAGACCTGTAAATCTGGAATCAATAAAAGAAACCAAATCGATGTTTCAATAACTTCTCAACGGTTCCAACTTCTGCTACTACCAAAAATATAAATAAAAAATATGTATAAAATAAAGCACCACCACATACCAGATAATTAATGTAGAAAAGAGATCCAGTTTAGAAAAATGAGTGATTTTCCGCTGTCTGATTAACTTCCAAAATGCACAAGCTTTAAGATGAACAATGAAATGAAAAAGTCGAAAGAAAGTGCTTAAAGCCTCACACAAGGTCACAATTTAAATGCAAAAAATAAAAAAAAAACAAATCATTAGTAACTGTGCAACATGCCCACACATGTAAGTGAAAGCAAGAGAGGAAATATTTACCTTAATACAGGTTGGGAGAGTCCTCCTACAATAAACCTTCCACTCACATGCGGGAGAAAGAAATGAGCAAGCAAGGGATTTATACCAGTTTAATAAATAAAACAAATATACACTGTATACAAAAAAAATTTCCTATAATTTCTATATTCAAGAAAAGCAATGCACCTATATGCAATAAATATATATGATTATGTTATGAAATTGTATTTTTCCTTTTATAATATAATAAAAAAAATAACACTGCTCATTCAATGCACAAACAATCCAATTCTTTTGAATCTCACAAAAAAAAAAAAAAAAAATATAGTAAATAAATAATAAATATATATAAATATATTTATATTCATTTAATAAATTCCAATAGAGCTTGTGATGTTATGTACAGTCGTCAACAAGAGTTCGTTCCTATTAAGCTGGAAATAAATATTTATATAAAATGGGGATCATGTCAGGTTCAGCCAATCACAGTTCAATTAAACCCCGCTCAATGTTTTTATTTTCTTTTTATTCAAAATAGAGCTTTTATGAAATGATTTCCATTTTATATAAATATTTATTTCCAGCCTAATAGGAACGAACTCCTGTTGACGACTGTACATATAAGCATATGATTATGCAAATAAAAAAATCTCATACCCATATATATATATATATATATATATATATATATATATATATATATATATATATATATATATATATATATATATATATATATATATATATATATATATATATGATCATAAAAAAAAATGAAAATTAAAGATGAACGAAATTAATTGAAAATTGAAGCTGATTTCCAATTGTTAGTCGGCAGGTGTAATATCAATCACACGTTGGCCACCAATGAAGGAGTTATAGTTAGTGGGTAATAATAATAGCAGGAACAAATAATTATCTTACCTTCAATTTTTTTGCTTAACTTTTGACGGTGAAATATGTGAAGGGAATTTTACGAAAAGATCAAACACACTAATTAAATTTATAATAAAGTAGGACAGAGAATCTATGCTCTCCCAAGCTGAACTAAAGGAATGACGCCAAACCAAAAACAAAATATAAGTTCTTAACACATAAAATTCTTAGCTTGTAATTATTATTTTTTACAGCAAAAGATATTTTTTAAATGACATGTGGTGTTCTAAAGAGGAATTCACTAACTGAACTCTTTTTGGCTTTCAAATAGCTGAAGATAAACTCAATTATGATTCATAAAGGCAGAAACAGTGGAATTGACTCTAATTGTCACAAATTATTAAAACAAAGTAGGAGCTCTTCTGAGTAGAATGGCGAAAAAGGACTGTAATGACCATATATATATATATATATATATATATATATATATATATATATATATATATATATATATATATATATATATATATATATATATATATATATATATATATATATATATATATATATATATATATATATATATATATTTGATCGTACGGGAGTCCGGATCCCACGAGATCCCGATATTTTAATTTCGATCCTGATGTGAAAATTTTGATCCTGAAAGATCGAGATCCTGAAAAATCCCGGTATTGTGATCCCGATATCCCGATTATTTTATGGCATAAGAATTTTGTAATTTTTCTAAAATATTTCAAAGAATACTCATAAAATTTCAATGATAAGTGCAACCAGCACCCAACATTTCTGATTTTATTGTCAGGGTATCATTGCCAAGCACCAGCATATAAGTGAAACAGCAAACCCTCTTTTCATCTAGATCTGAGAGCATTGGATGAAAAATGATGTCAGCGTTTCAGTGAAGCCTCAGACAAAATGAAAAATCTGTGCCAGTTTATCAGTTTCTATAGTTGTGGTGTTTGGTGATTCAGGTCTACACTTCTCCTGTTTCGAAATTCCTTATTAATGATTTTTTATTATTAGTTTTGATCAGTAGGGATGTATAATGTAAGTTTAGGATATACTTTATTGTATTTTATTCAAATTTCAAAAATAGTAAATTATTTCCCTTCAAATCGGCTTTTATACTTCTAAGTAATATATATATATATATATATATATATATATATATATATATATATATATATATATATATATATATATATATATATATATATATATATATATATATATATATATATATATTATATATATATATAAGTCACATGTTTTATTTTCATTACATAATAATAATAAAAAAACCTGCAGCTTTTTTAATGCATTAATAAAAATTCAAAATACCTTCAACCTTCCCTTCCTACTGGAAACGTGCGCTCATCCAGCCTGTGCCGAAGAAGGGGGACCCCTCTCAACCCTCCAACTACTGTCCCATTTCTTTGACCTCCGTTCTTTATAAAGTTTTCAAATCTATCCTTAACAGGAAGATTTGGAAACATCTCAATTCTTATAATCTTATCTCTGATCGTCATTATTGCTTTCGTAGGAAATCCTCTACTTGTGATATTCTTTCCCTTCTCTCTGACTCTTGGTGCTCCACTCTTCGGCATTTCGGTGAATCCTTTGCAGTTGCGCTGTACATATCGAAAGTCTTCGATAGAGTCTGGCACATAGCTTTGATTTCTAAACTTCTCTTTTTCGGTATATATCCTTTCCTCTGTGATCTTCACTAATTTCCATTCTGGTCGTTCTATAGCAGCTGTTGTAGACGACCACTGTTCTTCTTTTAAATCTATTAATAGTGGTGATCCTTAGTTTAACGGATTTAATTCTAAATTATCAAATCTTTTTCTCTTATTTTATTTATTCATTTATTTATTTATTTTATTTATTTATTATTTTATTCTATAATATGTAATTTATATACTTGTAATTAGAAATATTAATGTTTTGTATTTAGTAATGTATGGTATATAAATTAAACTTAAGGTTAACACTTTTTCTGCTTTTCATTAATAACCTCTATTACCCCTTTCTCCTATCCACTCCTAGGCTGATGACTCCACCCTTCATTACTCCTTCTAGTTTGAAAGATGTCCCTCCCAACAGCAGTTAATAGACTCAAGAAAGGTAGCCTTGAAGCAACTAACCTCTAATCTTTCATGTATTTCAGATTTGGGCAGAGAAAACATGGTTGTTTTCAATGCCTCATAAACTCAGTTCTTTCATCTCTCCACCCGACACAGTCTTCCACACAGCTATGATGTCTTCAAAAACACAACTGAAACCTTCCTCTGTTCCTAAAATTCTTGGTGTATCCTTTTCTCGTGATCTTTCTTGGAAAGATCACATTACTTCTCTTTCTAAACAAGCTTTTAAGAGGTTGGGTGTTCTGAGGAGCCTTCACAATTTCTTCACGCCACCCCAGTTGGTTTTTCTCTATAGGGGTATTGTTTGCCCCTGTATGGAGTATACTTCACACATCTGGGATGGTTCCACTCATTTAGCTCTCCTTGAGAAGGTGGAGTCTAGGGCTTTTCTTTTCATCAACTCTCCTGCTCTTACTCTTTCCAATCTCTTTCTGCATGTTGAATTGTTGGAACACTGTCTTTACTATCACTATTACTATGGACACTTCTCTTTAGAACTCTCTTGTCGCATACCTCCTCCATTGAGAAGAGCTCGTGCGACATGCATTTTTACAGTCTCATCCTTTCTCTGTCCAACTCTCTGACCCCAGACTTAACTGCTATGCTCAATCTTACATATACACTACTGATATAGTCTGGAGCACACTTCCTTTGTCTGTTTTCTCAAGTTCCTTTGACTTGCATACTTTGAAAAGCCATATATCTGGTCATGTTAGGTCTCCTTCAATAACGATAGGATTTTTCATACTCTGGTGGAATTTGATAGGCTTCCGGCCTTTACCCATTTTATGAGGAAAAAATATATATATATATATATATATATATATATATATATATATATATATATATATATATATATATATATATATATATATATATATATATATATATATATATATATATATATATAGGGATGTACCGATACCAGTAAAGAGGCCGATACCGATTCTCTATTTTTTTAAGGTACTGATACCGGTACCGATACTCTAATTATTATAAGAAATACACAGTAATAAGATAGAACATTTGTGTACTGCTAGGCAACTTAGTCATGTATTTCATATTTGGTTGTGCCCAAGTATATTTTATAAATTAAAATATTATCTTTTAGGAATAATAAATGCAAATATAATACTAATAACTTTTTTATGTTTGTGTTTATTCAAAAAATATTCCATTTCCATTTTCCAGTAAGTATTAACAAAGTTTAGCTACTCGCTTTTATGTTTTAACATGATTACAATTTACAAGATTCTTTAACTAGCTACAATATAAAGAATAAAAATAATGAAAGAAGAGACCTCAATTAATCAGCAGAAAAGACAAAATATAAAAAACGCTATTATTCAAACATGACATAATATACCCCTTTAAGGTAAAGACATCACTTGATAGTCGAATTCAAATACCCTCAAATTATGATGTAAAAATATTAAAGTTTCACTCATGTCTGGAGAGAGCCTGTTCTTTTTTGGGAATATATATATATATATATATATATATATATATATATATATATATATATATATATATATATATATATATATATATATATATATATATATATATATATATATATATATATATATTAGTGATGGTTCGGATTTCATATTTTCCAATTTGCGGATGCGGATGTTGAATTTTGGAAGTGCGGATGCGGATGTTGAATTTTCAAAAGTGCGGATGCGGATGCGGATTTGAATTTTGAAAGTGCGGATGCGGATGCGGATGTTAATTTTGATGATGCGGATGCGGATGCGGATGCGGATATTAATTATATATATATATATATATATATATATATATATATATATATATATATATATATATATATATATATATATATATATATATATATATATATATTTCTTTTTTTTTTTTTTTTTTTTAATTTCTCCTCTGGTGGGCAAAGGCCAGAGGCCTACCATTGTTCCACCAGAGTTGGGAGGAAAGTCGGAAACATGGTCAAATTAAAGGCCGACATGACCTGATACACGGCGTTTAAAGGTGCTGAAGTCATAGGTAGTTGGGAAAATAGATGAAGGAAATGTGTTTCAGACTTTACCAGTAGAGTAAATGTAAGATTGAGCATAGAGGTTAAGTCTGGGGTCAGAGAGTTGGACAGAGAAAGGATGAGACTGTGTAGAAAGACGAGTCGCACGAGCCCTTCTTAATGGAGGAGGTATGCGACGAGAGAGTTCAGAAGAGCAGTGTCCATTGTAATAGCGATAGTATAGAGAGAGAGTGATGCAACATTTCGACGGGCAGAAAGAGATTGGAGAGAATTAGTGAGAGCAGGAGAATTGATAAGGCGAAAAGCTCTAGACTCCACCTTTTCCAGGAGAGCTGTGTGTGTGGAACCACCCCAGATGTGTGACGCATACTCCATACAGGGGCGAACAACACCCCTATACAGAGCAAGCAACTGGGGTGGTGTGAAGAAATACTGAAGGCGCCTCAGAACACCCAACCTCTTAGAAGCTTGTCTAGAAAGAGAGGTAATGTGATCTTTCCAAGAAAGATCACGAGAAAAAGAAACACCTAGAATATTAAGGAGAGTTGAAAGTTTGAGTTGCGTGTTTTCGAAGAAGATATCGTAGTTGTGTGGAAGATTGTGTCGAGTAGTGAGATGGAGGAATTGAGATTTTGAGGCATTGAAAACGACCATGTTTTCTTTGCCCCAATTGAAAATGAGAGATAGATCAGAGGTTAGTTGCTCCAAGGCCACCCTCCTTGCCTCTATTAACTGTTGCTGGGAGGGGCGTCTTTCAAAATGAAAAGAGTAATGAAGGGTGGAGTCATCAGCATACGAATGGATAGGAGATGAAGTAATAGAGAGAAGGTCATTAATGAAAAGCAGAAAAAGTGTTGGAGATAGGACAGATCCTTGAGGAACACCACTATTAATAGATTTATAGGATGAACGGTGGCCGTCTACAACAGCTGCTATAGAAAGACCGGAAAAGAAATCAGAGTCACAGAGAGAAGATAGATTCCGAAAGAGGGAAGTTTGGAAATCAAAGCTTTGTGCCAGACTCTATCGAAAGCTTTCGATATGTCCAGCGCTACAGCAAAAGATTCACCGAAATGCCGAAGAGCGGAGGACCAAGAGTCAGAGAGAAGGGAAAGAAGATCACCAGTAGAGCGTTTCTTTCGAAAGCCATACTGGCGATCTGAGATAAGATTAGAAGAATTGAGATGTTTCCAAATCTTCCTGTTAAGGATAGATTCGAAAACTTTAGAAAGAACGGAGGTTAAAGAAATAGGACGATAGTTAGAGGGCTGAGAGGGGTCCCCCTTCTTCGGCACAGGTTGAATGGGCGCACGTTTCCAGCAAGAAGGGAAGGTTGAAGTAGAAAGACATAGACGAAATAGTTTACCAAGGCAAGGTGCAAGCTCAGAAGCACAAGTTTTGAGAACCACAAGAGGGATACCATCAGGACGTACGCCTTCTTAGTGTTAAGCTCAGAGAGAGCAGAAGTGACGTCTTTTGAAAAAATTACAATTTTAGGCATAAATGAGTTAGAGGGGGTTGAAGGAGTAGGAACAGCTCCGGAATCGTCTAAGGTTGAATTTAAGGCAAAAGTTTGAGCAAAGAGTTCAACTTTAGAGGAAGGCAAAACGGCAGTTGTACCGTCAGAAGATACCAGAGGAGGGAAAGAGGAAGAAGCAAAGTTAGAGTTGACATTTTTTGCAAAATGCCAGAAAGGGCGAGAGGAAGAGGAGCCAGAAAGATTATTGCATTTGCGACGGAGAAAAGAGTTTTTAGTATCTCGAAGAATAGATTTTGCACGATTCCGGGATGAAATATAAGTTGCATGAGATTCTGGAGTTTGAAGACGACGGTAGTCCCTGAAGGCAGCATCCCTGCGGCGGATAGCACGAGAACAAGCAGAGTTAAACCAAGGTTTATTAGGTTTAGTGGAAGGGAAAGAATATGGAATGTACGCCTCCATGCCAGAGAGAATCACCTCAGTTATGCGCTCAGCTCACTCCGAGGGACCCCTCCCACGGAAACAGTAATCATTCCATGGAAAATCAGAAAAGTACGACCGCAAGTCAGACCAGTTAGTGGCACCGAAATGCCAGAAACGTCTCCTCGCCGAAGGCGGGGGCCGTTCTTGCGGAAGACTTGAAGAGACAGGACAAGATACGGAGATAAGAAGATGATCGGATGAACCCAGAGGAGGAAAGAGTTTAACAGTATAAGGAGAAGGATTATAAGTTAGAAAAAGGTCTAGAATGTTGGGTTCATCACCAAGACGGTCAGGGATACGGGTAGGGAGTTGCACCAGCTGCTCAAGGTTGTTGTGGATAGAAAATTGGAAGGCGAGTTCACCAGCTGGATCTTGAGAACTAGATGAAAGCCATTGGCGGTGGTGAACATTGAAATCACCTAAAATGATGATTTCAGAGAAAGGAGAAGAAGAAAGAATGTGTTCTATTTTGGAGTTAAGATAGTCGAAGAATTTTGGATAGTCTGTAGAGTTAGGGGATAAGTAGACAGAACAAATGAATTTAGTTGTAGAATTGCAAGAAAGTTTGAGCCATAAAGTTGAGAATTCAGAAGACTCCAAATTATATATATATATATATATATATATATATATATATATATATATATATATATATATATATATATATATATATATATATATATATATATATATATATATATATATATATATATATATATATATATATATATATATATATATATATATCGTACACGTTTCTATTCTTGGGAAATCTGGTTTTTATAATGAAGAGTAGCACCAGAGCTCGGAATATTTTCTTCGGAGAGACAATAAAATTTTCGGTTAAAATTTGTCTTTTATTTATTCACAGAAAAATTATAAATCACTAGTTAAAATCAATTTAAAACTAATTCTATGTAATTAAAATAATTGTAGGAAAACATTATGTTAAAGCTTATTTTTTCTTTGAACGTTTCGGGAATATATTAATCCCATCATCAGGAAATAGTTTTGATTGTTTTTAAACAAATAAAAAATCTTTCATCTGTAGAAAGAACAGAAATATTAAAACAAACATGACACAAAAATAAAATAACAAATAAAAACGAAAATAAAAAATAAAAAATAAAAAATAAAAAATCAAAAATAATAAAAAAAAAAATAATAAAAAAATAAAATAATAAATCAATTAAGTTGTAGTTTGAAAGGGCCACTGTCACTATTGAGAGAAGGTTTAAGAATGGAAATGTGGATGGATTCTAAGATTTTTAAATCTGTTGGTTGGTTGGTTTGTGATAGGATGGAAAAATGGGATGGTTCTATTGGGTGGTTGCAATGCAGTGCAACAGCATTAAAACTTTAATTCACAGAGCTTATCACCTTACCTCCAGTTACATAGAACTTCATAACGAATTCTCCTTTTTAGTCAAACACTTCAATGCTAATCTATTCCCTTCCTCCCTTATTTATTCTTTAATCAAAAAATTTCTTAATAAATCTTTTGCTGATACAACACCTATTTTAACCGCACCGAAACAACTTTTTTAAATCAAACTTCCATTTCACGACCATCAATATCTCAAATTAAAAAAATGATCTTCTCAGCCTCTTACATAATAGCTTCCCTCAATTAGACTTCACCTTTGTTTTCTTCCCGAACCTCTCCATAGGCTCTTTCCTATCACTTAAAGAACCGCTCGTCTATCATCGATAAATATTCATGTGGTGTTTGTTCTAATACCTATGTTGGCAGCACATCGCGTCAACTCTCAGTTAGATGTGACGAGCACAGAGGTATTTCCCCCAGAACTGGTATGAATCTCTCATCTCCTTCCTACTCCAACATTAGATCCCACAGTCGCACTAATAACCACCCAATAGAACCATCCCATTTTTCCATCCTATCACAAACCAACCAAATAACAGATTTAAAAATCTTAGAATCCATCCACATTTCCATTCTTAAACCTTCTCTCAATAGTGACAGTGGCCCTTTCAAACTACAACTTAATTGATTTATTATTTTATTTTTTTATTATTTTTTTTTTTTTTATTATTTGATTTTTATTTTTTATATTTTATTTTTTATTTTCGTTTTTATTTGTTATTTTTTTTTTTGTGTCATGTTTGTTTTAATATTTCTGTTCTTTCTACAGATGAAAGATTTTTTATTTGTTTAAAAACAATCAAAACTATTTCCTGATGATGGGATAAATATATTCCCGAAACGTTGAAAAAGAAAAAATAAGCTTTAACATAATGTTTTCCTACAATTATTTTAATTACATAGAATTAGTTTTAAATTGATTTTAACTAGTGATTTATAATTTTTCTGTGAATAAATAAAAGAAATTTTAACCGAAAATTTTATTGTCTCTCCGAAGAAAATGTTCCGAGCTCTGGTGCTACTCTTCATTATATATATATATATATATATATATATATATATATATATATATATATATATATATATATATATATATAATATATATATATATATATATATATATATATATATATATATATATATATTTCACTATCACCTTTCCCACTTTCGTGAGGTGTTGCCCGCCACAATTCCCTTACAAACATAACTATTCTTACCTTTCAACGCTTTCACCACCTCCCTCCATCTCTGCCTCCACAAATCTTCTACCCTCGTCTAAACTCAAATTCCATCCAGCAAAATCACTCTCACTCCATCCATCCATCTCCACTTCGGCCTTCCCCTCCCCCTACCCTTCCCCTATCTACATCGGATCTATGTACCTTGCCAACCATTCTGTTCTCTTTCATTCTTCACATATGTCCAAACCATTTTAGCACATCCTCCTCCTCTCTATCAATTACACCCTTCTTCCATTTACACATCTCCCTTATTCTTTCATTGCTAATCCTATCAATCCTTCTCAATTTATATATCGCTCCCAAATCTTTCATCTCAAAGACATTGAAACTTTTTCTCGACCGAGCACTTATCGTCTATGTTTCACACACATACAATACAGAAGGTGAACACATACATTCAAACATTCTTATCTTTATTTCTTTCGAAATTTTTCCTTTCTTCCATACTTTTCCTAGGCACCCCAATACTCTCATTCCTTCTACCACTCTGTTCTTTATTTCTTTTTCCGTCCCACCCTTACCTTCCACCCAACATTACTAGATATTTGAATTCATTCACCTCCTCAAGTTTCCATTCTCACACTTCTACAAACCACTTTTCCTCATCCCCACCTCCAATCCTCATAACTTTATTCTTCTTTGGATTGAATTTCAATCTCGTGTTTGCACATTTCCCTTCATACTCTCTCACAAGTATTCTCATCTTTTCTCCAGATTCTGACCACCAACACATGCCGCATCATCTGCAAAAAGTAAAACATTCACTTCACATTCACCCTCCATATTTTTCAACGTAATACTCTTAACTTCTCTCTCCATTTTTCTAAGTAAACCATTCATCAATTGATTAAATAACATGGAGATATTACAAACCCCTGTCTCAATCCCACTCCTATGCTAAACCAATAATCCGATAGTTCTCTCTTCACACTCACTCTTGATCTACAATTCGCATATATATATATATATATATATATATATATATATATATATATATATATATATATATATATATATATATATATATATATATATATATATATATATATATATATAGTGATCCGCAAATTTTTCTAATTTGCGGATGCTAATGCGGATGTTGAATTTTTGAAAGTATGGATGCGGATGTTGAATTTTCGAAAGTGCGGATGCGGATGCGGATTTCCGCATCCGCGCATGCGAATGCGGATTCCATCACTAATATATATATATATATATATATATATATATATATATATATATATATATATATATATATATATATATATATATATATATATATATATATATATATATATATATATATATATATATATATATATACATATATATATATATATATATATATTCTAGGAAAGCGAATAATGGGCTAGCTTAAGGAATTCCTTATTAGAACTTTTATATATCGAAACTAGATTTATTTTTTAATCTAAAAGTTTCTCATAATTCTTCACCCAAAAAGTAAGGAGTATCGGAGTATCGGCCAAGTATCAGCCATATTAACCAATACCGATACCCCCAAAAATGGCCGATACTGCCGATACCGATACATCCCTAATATATATATAACCAATTTAAATTTAGCAATTAATGTGAATTTAAAGGAATACCTTTCAATTTTATCCTTATATCTGGCCAGATAGTAAAAAGTAGATATTTCACTGCATATCTGGTGGCCAGTTTTTGAAAATTGCTGGATGTTCGGTATCCTGTTATCTGCAAATGTACTATTTTACCCATCCTTGTTATCTGTCATGCTTTTGCATGTACCAAAATTTTTACTGTCATTACTTATTAACAGTATTAAGGATGGGAGAATGACTTACCACCAACATTAGTTATATCCTACATTTGTCCTACTTGAAATATTAACAGCTACCTTTGGTGGATGATTCTTTATTTGTATTTTATTCATATTCGTGGTGGGTCTATTCCTTATCCTTTTCATATCTTGGAAATAAAAAAGACATTCTTTTTTCACAATTTTCACAAGAATATAACAACTTTACTGTTTTCTCCAGTATGATATTTTGAAGTTCATCTTTTATAGCATCCTAAACTCTTATTTCAATCATATATCTCTCTACTACTTAGATACTCTTTACCCTTGGAAATTGTCTTTTTTAATACATTATTTGCGTTCAAGATAGGTTACTGTAGCAACAAAAGAATTCTTGAGCCTATTTTCATCATAAAATACAATAGAATTTTACTTACTCTCCACAGATTTGTTACATTAGTTTTTCATATCATTTGCAATATGAACAGAACTAGAATTATAATTAGAATTTTTATTATATTCTTCATCTCTTAGAGTTCTATTCCTTTCAGCAACAAAACTTTTTATTTCATCAAAAGACATACAATTTATAACCACATGTTCTTAAATAGTGATGTAATTCTTTGAACAGTGAATTAAGATTAATATAAAGTAGTGTATCATTAATGGTTATTTTATTTTTTAAAGGTTTACATTTGCATTTATTTATTTTTTGAAATTGTAATACTTATATGATTTAATAGCCTTTGGTGCATTTAGCAAAATTTTTATTAAGAAAATTTTGACCAGAGGAGGTGCAACACTCTGCTAATTGAACCCAGGCTTCTTCGTAATTCATTTCTGATTTTAGTGTACAAGTAATTTGTACCAAAGATTTTCCTGTAATTGATTGCTTAAGATTTGTAAATTTTTTGTTTGTTAGAAAAACAAGGTTCATCAAAAACATTTTGGAAAGCAATTTTAAAATTTTGAAATGCAGTAAGATTTGCATCAAAAGCTACAATTTTTAATTCTATAACCTAAAATTTGGGTTATAAAATAATCGATTTTCACTAGAATTATCAAGTTAGGTTTACATTGCTATATTTTAATTTAGTATTATTTTAAATTTGAGAAATAATGAGCACTTTTCTCTTTAAGAGAGGCTAATTATTATCCAAACACTATGGATGCTCAAGAAAAGCAATTGAAATTTTAATTTAATATGTCTAATTCATTTTTTAATTTTTTAAGCATGTTTATCTCATTACATTTGTCTTGAGCTGTCAAATTTCCCATTTGTAGTATAAGTTTATTTATTAATTTGGCTGAACATCTTTTTACTTGTCTGTATTTTATTAAGTTTACTACAGCCAAAAGCTGACGAAGATTCAGCAGTAGGAGACTCAAAATTTTGCACCTCTTTCCATTCTGGGTTAGAGGTACTTGTTCTTAATCTTCAGCTATCACTTTATAATTTTATATATTTCCAATAGGCCATGAGGCCTTTAAAAATTTAACCTACAATTATAAACTTACATAGTTACACAGCTTTTATGTCTTATACCCAAGCCTATGATTAACATAAGGTAAGCAAATTCTAATTTGGACATGAAGTTGACTAGGCTGTTAAAAATATTATTTCACTTTATTAATTAAATAGTTTAATTTATTACTTTAATTTTTATTTCACTTATTATTATGCCAATATGCAATACTGCTGTAATACTAAGACGATTATTTTACTCTTAAGCTGATTGGTAAAATTAACAACCATGCATTATAGGCCCCATAGCCTATCATGCATAAGGCAGAGCCTAACTTTTTTTTAATAATTAATGTTTTAATTGTTTAAATTTATTAATAATTACTTTTTATTTATAATTGTTATTTTTGCCATTTATTTCCTTATTTATGAATGAAATTGGAACTATCTATAAAGAAATGCAGATGAATATATGTTTATTTTTGTAATGCAGTGTGTTAATCACAGTAGTTAAAATTTTTATTAACCTTTGAAATTGAAACTAACCCTTACCAACTTTGTGGTAAATTTCACTTTCATGTACGTAAATATACAGTTATAAGTATATTTTATGAATATATGATAAAAGAAATGATACATAAAAATACTTATTTTTTATTATTTATAATTTAGTAATTCTGGTTAATTTTTTAGGGTTTAGTTACTAAGTTTGAAACAATTCTTCTGTTTAAAAGCCCTCTCCCTATAAGTGACCATATTGAAATTTTTAAAGATTTATAAAATTAAATGGGATAAGTAACTATAAAGTGAATTAGAAGGAAGAGGGCTGCTTATGGAGTTAAAAATAAAAGGCAATGTCCATTTGAAATAAAGTTTATCTCATTTTCTCTTGATGAATTACTTTAACTTTTAGCAATGTTGCTATATAGTTTTCCTTAATGTCATTAAATTTCTCCAATGAATTGTTGGAAGAATGTGGGACGTCAGATTACAATTTCTTTTTCATGTAATATATTCTTGGAGTACTATTCAATGTTTGTTGATTTTTTTTGGCATTTTTACTGTGTCTTCACTCAATGGAGTCCTGACTCAAGAAATTTTTGATTCTGAATATGCACACTATTTTATTCCTGAAGTTATGTGATTCTTCATTCAAAGTTGAGTCGCATGAATTGAAATAAAACAGGACTACATATTTTTGTAAGAACATTTTTAAAGGATTTTAAATAGAAATAGAATTTAAGAAATATTTAATAAAATTTTTACTTTTTACTTATTTAAATTTTAATTAAACATATTGCTTCAGGGTTTTTATAAATGAGTCATTATTATTTTTTTTTTTATTATTATTATTATTGTTATTATGATTATTATTATTATTACTTTTGGTAAAACTTAAGGGAAGGTGAATTTTACAGTTTATTTTAATTTTTGCTTTAGCATCAGTTGCATTGTTTATCTGCTGAGAAACAAGACCTTGAATCAGAAATTCTGAATGTAAAATCACAGTTGAAGTCTGCAGCTCTTAATATCAGGATTAAGGAAGATGAAATACTTAGATACCAGCTTGAACTCCAGGAAAAAGATTGCCATATAACCAACATGTACAATGAAGTTAATGTATGTATAATCTTTATCTTAGTAATTATATGCTATGTTTGGAAATTTTTTTTCTCCTGTGATTGAGAAATTTTTACTTTTTAAACATTTTTCAAAAAAAGGAAAAAAAAAAAATTTGTATTTCTGTGATATTATGGATTATGCATATTTTATGTAACAATTATCAATTACTCATAGACACTAGATAAATTACTTTAATCTTCTAAGAATATATATATATATATATATATATATTAATATATATATATATATATATATATATATATATATATATATATATATATATATATATATATATATATATATTATATATATTATGGGGTATTATACTTCATAAACAAGTCCACCCAGACCTCTTGGTATTCACATGGAAAAAGGTTCCTAGTGAGAGGGGTATTGTGGTGAACATCTACTGCATCCCAGCTATCCAAGGTTTGCCGCAACTTCTCCTCCAGAGGTGTTTGCTGGATATATGGGGCCTACAGTTTTTGAAAAATTTAGAAATCCTATCAAGAACTCAAATCTTTTTAAGTTTCATTTGAACATTATGTCAGTGTATTATGAAATATATATATATATATATATATATATATATATATATATATATATATATATATATATATATATATATATATATATATATATATATATATATATATATATATATATATATATATATATATATATATATATATATATATATATATATATATATATATATATATATATATATATATATATATATATATATATATATATATATATATATATATATATATATATATATATTATATATATATATATATATATATATATATATATATAATATATATATATATATATATATATATATATATTATATATATATATATATATATATATATATATATATATATATTATATATATATATATATATATATATATATATATATATATCATATATCATCATATCATCATCATCATCATCATCATCATCATCATCATCATCATCATCATCATCATCATCACCGTCCAACTCGGTAGGCTGTCGCCTGTCGCAAACTACTATTATGATCCTCCAAAATTTTCTCCACGCATTTCTGTCCTCAAACATTCGGTTGTCTTCCACCTCTTCCAGTGTCTTGTTCCTTCGTTGTATGGCTTCTTCTATCGCCTCCATCCATCTCTTCCTTGGTCTTCCCGCCGGTCTCCTTCCTTCTGGTCTCCATTCCAGCATTTCTCTCAGTCTCTCTCCCTCCCCATTCTCTTCACGTGACCAAACCATCTCAGTTGGTTTCTTTCTATGCATTCCAAAATTGATTCCACCCCAAGTTCCTCTCTCACAAGTTCACTCCTCATTCTATCTCTCAGTGATATATATATATATATATATATATATATATATATATATATATATATATATATATATATATATATATATATATATATATATATATATATATATATATATATATATATATATATATATATATATATATATATATATAGGACAAGAGATGCTTAAAGTTTGTTCTAAATTATAAAAATAGCTAACCTTAAATGGGTCCATTTCAGATTCATTCCCATCACCTTCAGTGCCTTGATGTGGAGGAGTAAAATTCGATGCAATATTACACTTTATTTCCTCAAATATCCTCGTCTTGACAGCTGGATACTTCCCCTCATTTAACCTATGTGCCACTCCGAGTTTGAAGTGAGGGTGCAGAGCTGTTGCCATAAGTAAATCACAATCATCAAAAATGATGCTGAACCTCGGTTCAAATCCCTTTTCTTTCCCTTTGTTTGGCTTTGGCTGCTTTAGTAAGTAGTTGACTAAGCTTTTGGCATAGTTAAGTTTTTTCACCTCTCGTTGCAATTCCACGAGATTGTCCTTGAGGAGGAAGAGGTTAGGCAATAGAACCAACGCGTACTTATTCTTCTCATCCTGCAACATATCCAGCCTAACAGCAATAGGCGTCATTATTTCGATGTACTCGGAAATTACCTCCTTGTCAGTATTATTAAATATTGGAAGACAAGGCTTTTGTTCCATACAAATAAACCAATAAACAAAATATTCAATAAACCATATATATATATATATATATATATATATATATATATATATATATATATATATATATATATATATATATATATATATATAATATATATATATATATATATATATATATAACATATCTTTTATTATCTAGGACAATTTGATATTTTTTAAATATCGATATTTTTTTTATATATCGGCATTCCTAGTTTAAGTATTAACTTTTAATTAGCAGAAAGAGTAATAAAATTTGGCTGATTAAATAAGAAACTGAAATATAAGCCCAAAATTGTTGTTTTATTAAGAAAAATGATGAAGCGCAAATTGGTAAGCGCTAATTTCAAAAAACTTCCGCAAAAGCGCAAAATTTGCGCATTTGCGCTCTTAAAAAAAGTTGTTAAGCGCAAAATGCAAAAGCGCACATTTTCGAAATTTAGCGCAAAACGCAAAAGCGGAAAAAATTTTTTTAAAGCGCAAATTGCGCTTTTGCGCTCTCATTTACGCTTATGCCCACCTCTGATATATATATATATATATATATATATATAATATATATATATATATATATATATATATATATATATATATATATATATATATATATATATATATATATATATATATATATATGAAATTATATTGTTTTTTTTATATTTTGTAATTATTTGCAATGATATCAGGAATGATATATCGACTATAGGAACGATATATCGATTATTATGGTATTGTTGCTGCCTGTGTATGATATATCAGAGATGACGTACAATTATTAGTTGTTTGAATTGAGTTGTACAAACCTTTGTGAAATATATTAAATGAAAATAAAAGAATACCAAAGCAAGAGTATTTAAAACCCCAACAAATGAAGATTAATATAAACAAAGAGAAAATAAAACAAATTAGGGAAGAATTATTGGTTTTATAACTAGCACGACGAAAGTTGAGAATAGGCTAAAGCAAGATACTTATATATATATATATATATATATATATATATATATATATATATATATATATATATATATATATATATATATATATATATATATATATATATATATATATATATATATGCAAAATTAAGGTCTTGCTTAAGATGCCTATGTAGCCCTAAGGTCGGTAGCTGGCTTAGGGTATGAAGGTCAGGCCTCGAAATTCGGCTATAAAATAAATTTTTATTTCTTACCTTTTTCTTTTTCAGTAGAATTTATTAATTATAATATTAAAAATATTCGGTTTATTAAAATTTTTATTCTTCTTAATATATTTTATTTATTTATTTCTGCACAAGTTTACAAGCGTGTTGTTTTACCGGCTTTTAGTTTCAGAATCTTTTTACAATGACGCTACTAACATCGATATATGTGGGCATTGGGCATGCACGATATCGATATACTCGATATCGACCCTTTTTTTCCCGATATTATTTTAATTTTTACATGCAGTCATTTTAAGAATATCTATATGAACTACCTGAAATTTTGCCGAAACTGGCTGGTAAGATTCATATGGTGGGCTTATCTTGCGTAATGATTTAGATCTCTGACATGAATCACAACTTCGAACAAACTGCTTTGTGTATTTTGGCATATCCTTCCATACAAAGCGCTTCCTAAGAGATGCCAGAGTTTTCTTGACTCCAAAATGCCCAAGTGAATGCGAATAAGAAATAACAGGTATAATGAAAGATTCAGGAACAAAGACACGAGGTGAAAGTGGAATAGATTCATCGAAAACCAAAGACAGTAGGTCATTTTTATAATAATAGTTTCGCTTGGTCAGCTTGAGATTAGTATTTTCTTGCTTGTTTAAATATTTTTGAAGTTGCACATCTGTTTCTTGTGCTGTTTGAAGTTCTTTATAATCAATTTTACACTGAAATAGTTTAAACACTTCACAGGATGAAATATGGAAAATAGATGACAGTGAATGACAGTCATCCTCTATTAAAGAATCCTGCTGTGGAGAAAGCTCTGGTGTGACCAATGCTTCATCGCAGATTGCTTCAGGAAGGACTTCTGTAACAGTGTCTTCTCTTCCAAGTTGGAGTGAATGGCTTGTTGCATCTGCATTTTCTGCAGTATTTGAAGGAGCTGGTAATTTCAGTGAACTGGGAGTTGGCTGCTCAGCAGGATTTCTGCTCAAATAATCAGCCATAATATTCTCTTCAGATTTAATATGGGTTATGTTCAAATCATATTCAGACAAGAAAGTTAGGTAACGCTGCTCCCTTGCAAGCAAGTGATTAGCATCAGTCTCTTTTTTAAGTGACTGTGTGACTGAGAGATTGTCACAAAACACATCTACCTTTCGTCCTTCTACGATATGTTGAAATTTTTTTTACAGTTTTAACCAAGGCAAGGAGTTCCTTGCTAAAAATACTATAGCTCATTTCAGTTGGGTTTAATTTATAACTATAGAATCCAAGTGGAACAGTTTTTTCATTTTCGGTCGAAACTACTACACCAGCCAAGGCTGTCTGACTGGCATCTGTGAAAATTGATATTTTGGCACTATTAGAGGGAAATCCCAAAGGAGTAGCATTTTTAAGAGTCAGTTTTGCTAGATTAAATGCTTCTTCAGCCTCAGGATTCCATTTTACTCTCCTTTGAGAGTATGGAGCACCTTTTAGAAATGAAAGAAGAGGAGAAATAATATTAGAAATTCCAGGAAGAGAAGATCTGAAATAGTTTATACTTCCTAAAAAAGAACGTAGATCCTTAACAGTCTTAGGTTTTGGAATGTTTAATATAGAAAGACTTTTATCCTCACTAGGAAGCATAAAACCTTCCGACACATCAAAACCAAGATATGTAACTTTTGGTTGGGCAATTTTGCACTTATCTGCACTTAGTTTTAAATTAAAATAATTTAACCTATCAAAAACCATTTCTAAGACTTTTAAATGCTCCTCATGAGTTGGAGTAGCAATTAGGATGTCATCAATATAGATGAAAATATTAGGAATACAAGAAAGAATTAAAGATATATTTAGTGAAACTGGTGGGACTAGAATGAAAACCTTCAACTATACTGTTATACGAAAAACTTCCATATGGAGTGTTAATTGTTAAAAACTTTCTACAATCGGGGTGAACTTTTAAATTATAGAAGGCCTTCTTAAGATCAAGGACAGAAAACACTTTTGCACCAGCAAGTATGTTTGAAAAATCCCCTAAATTTGGTAAACTAAAATTGTCACGAACTGCTCTTTTGTTAAGAAGCCTCAGGTCAGCTACAATGCGGACTCCACCTGAAGGGTTTTGGCAAAACGGAAATTGGAAACCCCCATGGTGAATGTGAAGGAGATAAGACCCCAGCATTAACTAACCTGCCTATCTCCACTTTAGCTTTGTCATATAGGCATGTGGGAATTCTTCTGCTTTTTATATTTATTGGAGGTCCTCTTACCTCAAATTTATATGGGACTAACTCTTTTAAGGCCTCATACTCTGCGGGTGAAAGGGGAAATTTTAACACTTTAATTTTATATTCATTGTTATCACTATTATTTATTTCACTCTATATTTTTATTTTTATTTATTTTTATACCTACAGGAAGAATTGTTTATATTGCTACCCCCAGCATTATTTTTACCATTAACTATATTTTCATTTACCATTGTACTACCATTATTACATAACTCTGAGCTATTATTTAAATATAAATCAGTAAATAATTCCTTAAAATTAAATAATAGATTAGAGTAAAGAGAAGGCGCGGAAGGCAATTTGGGAGATAGAGTAACATTAACAAAATGATCAATTCTTTTTATGGGCACAGACTCCACATCATTTCCTACAATTACATCACAAGAGCTCCTTGTCTGAGCATCAATAATTTTATGGTTACTAAAATCTATTAAAAAATTATACTTTTGAAAAAAATCCATTCCTAAAATATTACTAATTACATCACAGATTAAGAACGTATGTTCATAATCTCTATGCAATAAAAAAAATTTAACATTTTTTGTTTTAACATCATATATGTTTATTTGAGTACCATTAGCAGCAGTAAGAAAACCAATAGGTTCTTTTTTATATTCTGCTGAAGCCTTAATAATGGATACTGTACTTCCACAATCGATCACATATAACTCTTTAGAGTTAGCATCAAAAATACGGTAGAGACTGTTTAATTGTAGATTGGGTTTGGACATATTTAAAACATTCATAATTTTTGGAGTCATTGTACCCTTATAAAAATTTGCATTTTCAACTGGCATCGCAGTATATTTGCAAAGAGCTGATGGCTCTTGCTCAAAGACTGGCCTTTTCACCATGTTGTGAATGCAGATTTTTATTTTAAAACTATTATACTCAGGACAATGCTCAAGTTCACTAGACTGAGATACTCTTTCGTTTAAAACAGATGGTTTTAAATCAGTAGTAGCAATCGCATTCCCATGAAGTTGAGCATTGTTATAATTTACCTTATTTATAAAAGTATGCAATGAATTAGTATCATTATTTGCAATAGTATAAACCTCATTTGCCAGGGAGTAGCTTTTACCTTCTTCCTTTCTTAATTTTTCACATTTAATATATGCACCTTGATCACTAGATATTATACACTTCACATTTTTATAAAATTGCACTTTTAATTTACTTTTTGAGGGGCTGTTAGCCCCTATTGTTCGTTTCCCTGAATGGCTGAAGATGGTCCTGACATTGAAAGTTGGGCTTCCCTGGGTGCCCATCGACAACTACCTCCTTGGCATCTTGTAGCTTTTTCTCGAAACATGTAATGATAGTAGCAAAGAGCACCTTCTGGCATATATTTTGAAGGTGACCTGCCCCTGGAGTAGCCTCTTGTCCGACTATTCTCAAGTCGTGTAATCCTAATCTCCATTTTATGAGACTGTGTTGAAAGCTCGTCTACTTTTTTAATTACTTCTGCAACTTGAGTGGATAGGTTAGCCACTTCTCGAGCGAGGAAGGAAATTGAAGGTGGTTTTGTAAGGTCTCTTGTTCTTGTAGAAAAAGGGGCTATGTCATTAACAACAGAGTCATAGCGGTAATGGTCTGCTGCAATTCTATTTCTGCGACTCAGATATTTATCAGCAGCATCAGCTATTTTAAAAATTGATAGATCTCCTGTTAATACTTCCAGCATTGCTGCTGTCCTTCAGGTAATACTTGTAAAAACATTTCCTTTGCGACCGTTTTATTATTTTGTATCATACTTTCGAATGCAGAATCCCCAAACGACAGCCTTATTCGATTTAAATATTCAGATGGCTTTTCACCAGGCTTTAATTTCTATTGAAACAGGTCTGTGACTCTTTCCCAGTCCGAAGGAGCATATGTAGCTAGCAAAATGTTTTTCAACTCGTAAGTATTTTCGGTTAAAGGTGGTTGAATTTGGGATATAATGGTAGATGGCAATAATGGTCCGATAAGTTGAGTTCTCTCAATAGGCTTATTCACAAAATAAAGCAGGAATAGCCATTCTACTTTGTTCAACCAATTCTCGATGTCTCTCTTATCAAATTTTGGAAAATCTTTAGTACTAAGCATTTTCCTATTTTGAGGTGACGGACTTCTGGAAGATGAACTTCACTGGAAGAACTCCTTTCTGAAGTTCGTTGAATTGGCCTTCCTGTGTCTCTGTTATTGGTTTCATTAGTATTTGTTTCATTATCAACTGCCACATGAGTTATAGAGATGCCAGAGGTCGAAGGATCTAATATGTTGTTATTGTTAGGCCTATTTTTATTATTTTTTCTTGAAGGCATCGTAGAATTGTGTTATATCGTCCTTACTATATATATATTTATATCTATTTATGTTTTTATATATATATATATATATATATATATATATATATATATATATATATATATATATTTAGTTTTTTTTATTTATTTCTATTTTTTTTTTATTTTTTTTTTTTTTTAAGTTGGTGAAATTATGTAGCAGTTGCTCAGTTAATTGGTATGAATATAGGTATACACTCCTAGCCTATGCTTGTACATAGTAGTCAGTTAACTTCTGCAAAAATAAAAATATACATAATTTTTTTTTTTCAAAGTTATGTCAATGTTATTTAGATTATTAAATATCACAGCTTATAGATCACTGTCCTTATAAATAACTTTTCATTTGATACCTGATAAACTTTAAAAAAAAAAATTATTTTTTTTAAGTGCGCTAGGCTAAAGTATCACCATGTACTTGTTATAGAATAGCTTAGCCTGCTTATTTTCAGTGGTATTTTCATAAAATGTCTATTAATTTCTACACAAAAGAGCAAAATGCTGCATAAAGACCAGTTTATCAGGCTAGGGTAGAATTTCTATAAATTCATTATTTATTTATATATTTATTTATCTTTATTATTATTACTGTTTTCAAAATTTATTTAAATGTTATTTTATTTTATTAAATATAACAGTTTACTAATACACTGTCACTATAAGTCACTTCTTGTGTGATAATAATGATGAAAACTTAAATTTTTTTGGTGAATCCAAACTAAACTATTACCATTTATTGCGTGTTACAGGGTAGAGTAGCTTTTGTTTTTACTTATTTCCAATACTAGGCCTAAAGTAATATAAATTTTCTTAAAAGTACTATTAATTTTTCAAAAAAAAGTCAGTTTTTAGCTTAATTTTATGGGGGAGCAAAATTCTGCATAATAACCAATTTAGAGGCTAGAGTAAGTTGGCCCTATTTCATTTCAGCTTTAAGCCTAAAATATTTTTAAAATTTCCATAAAATTTCTTTTAATGCTTCATAAACAGTGTTATTGTAAATTTTATTTCTGGTTTGTTTTATATTCTATTATTTTATAATTTCTGCACACGAATTTGCGATCACGATGTAGGTCTAGGCCTTCATAACAAATTGTTAAAGTATCTGACTTTATTTATTTATTTTCTTATTCAAAAACTTCCTATTTATTTATTTATTCTTTTATATTTGTGTTCTGTATACTGTCACGTTACTGGGAATTCACCACTTGCAAAATTAAGGCTTCTGTGAATGATGAATGCTTTGCTCTTTTACTGTAATCTAGCTTAGGGTATGCGCCGTCCTAGAGCTTAGAGTTCTATATAAGAAGTTATTTTCCTCTTACCTTGCTTTAGTATCGTTTCCTTATGAATAATATTGTGTATAGTTTGGTATTAAACAATATTCTTCCTTACGAATTTATTTTCTATTAGAATGTTCACAAAATTTACAAAGATCAATCAATTCTATTACAATTCAAAAGCGTGTTGTTTTACCTGCTTTTTGTTTCAGAATTCTTTTCACAATGACGCTACTAACATCGATATATGTGGGAATTGGGCATGCACGATATCGATATACTCGATATCGTCCCTTTTTTTTCGATATTATTTTAATTAAATTATATTTACAAAAAGCAATTATTATCAATACAACTTTACTCCACACACACACACACACACACACACACACACACACACACACACACACACACACACACACACACACACACACACACACACACACACACATATATATATATATATATATATATATATATATATATATATATATATATATATATATATATATATATATATATATATATATGTATATATATGCCTTGAAGCCGACTTGCCCTGGTGCACGATTTTCTTTTTATCATAAACTTCTGCAATATTCGCTGTTTCTTTTCTAATTTCCGCCTTGTAGAACACCACCACTTCTTCTATGTCTCATCTCTTGTTCCTAGCTGAAACCAAGGTGTCTGAGTGCTTTGACAACAAACCCTACTCTGTTTCCTCCTACTATGTCTTTCCTCAATTTTCAGTTAAAGTCGGATGTTGTGCATATGTGCGCAACGATATTTTCTGTTCTAGTGTCTCTAATTTGGAGTCTTCTGAATTCTCTATTTTATAGCTTAAACTTTCCTACAACTCTACAACGCAACTAAATTCATATGTTCTGTCTATTTTTCTCCAAATTCTACCGACTATCCAAAATTCTTCGACTATCTTAACTCCAAAATAGAACACACTTTTTTCTTCCTCTCCTTTCTCCGAAATCATCATTTAAGGTGATTTCAATGTTCACCACCGCCAATGGCTTTCTACTAGTTCTCATGTTTCTGCTAGTGAACTCGCCTACGACTTTTCTATCCAGAACAACCTTGATCAGTTGGTGCATCTCCCTACCCTTATCCCTGATCGCCTTGGTAATAAATCCAACATACTTAATCTTTTCCTAACTTCTAATCCTTTTCCTGATTTTGTTAATCTCTTTCCTCCTTTGGGTTCCTCTGATCACCTTCTTATCTCTGTATCTTGTTCTGTCTTTTTAAGTTTTCCTCAAGAACTGCACCCACCTTCGGAGAGGTGACGTTCCTGACATATCTGTGACACTAACTGTGACATTAAAAAAAAAAAAAAAAAACTGGTCTGACTTCCCAAGGAATGATTACTGCTTCCGTGGGAAGGGTCCCTCGGAATGTGCAAAACGCATAACCGAGGTGATTCTCTTTGGCAATGAGGTGTACATTCTATATTCTTTCCATTCTACTAAACCTAACAAACCTTGGTTTAACTCTGCTTGTTCTGAATTAATCCGCCACTGGAATGCTGCCTTCAGAGATTACCCGTCATCTTCAAACTCCTGAAACTCTTTCAACTTTTATTTCATCCCGGAATCGTGCAAGATTTATTCGTGACACTAAAAACTCGTTTCTTTGTAGAAAATGCAATAATCTTTCTGGTTCCTCTTCCTCTCGCCCTTTCTGGCATTTTGCAAAAATGTCAACTCTAACTTTGCTTCTTCCTCTTTTCCACCTTTAGTATCTTCCGACGGTTCAATTGCCGTTTTACCTTCCTCTAAAGCTGAACTCTTCGCTCAAACTTTTAACTCTAATTTAACCTTAGACGATTCCGGAGCTGTTTCTACTCCTTCAACCCCCTCCAACTCATTTATGTCTAAAATTTTAATTTCTTTTAAAGACGTCATCTCTGCTCTCTCTGAGCTTAACAGTAAGAATTCGTACGGTTCAGATGGTATTCCTCTTCTGGTTTTCAAAACTTGTGCTTCTGAGCTTGCATCCTACCTTGGTAAACTATTTCGTCTATTTCTTTCTACTTCAAACTTCCATTCTTGCTGGAAACGTGCGCTCATTCAGCCTGTGCCGAATAAGAGACCCCTCTCAACTTCTTACTACCGTCCAATTTCTTTAACCTCCGTTCTTTCTAAAGTTTTAGAATCTATCCTTAACAGGAAGATTTGGAAACATCTCAATTCTTATCTTATCTCTGATATGTACT
>SEYY01000667.1:93567-108567 GCA_009176605.1 Armadillidium nasatum
TGACGAACACCAGCTTCTCAAAGTTCTCATCAGTCAGAGATGACCTCTTGGGGAAGAGTTGTTGGATGTGGTGGAGTAACGGAACTCTTTTAGGCAGATCTTGTACTTCACCTATCCTTTGGTCTTGTGGCGCCATAGAAATTTGTCAAATGCTGAAAATAGTAGATAATTTGGTGGATAACACTTACGGATTGTTTTTAAAGAATGCGTTTTATTACATAAATGTTTCTTGAAATTTTAAAACAAATTCTCGAAGAATTTTATCCGGCAAGTTGAGTTTCAATTTATTATAAAATCGTTTACATTTTCAATAAAAATTTGAAACTAGCTTTGCCTAATCAAGCTACTAATGTTATCTAGGTTAGTTTTAATTACAGTATTATACCTATTAACTCTCATTTAATGACATAATAAGTCAAAATGTATATTTATTGAACTCTAAGTCACATGAAATAAATCATAAATACTATTATACTAACCTCAGTTACCTCACACAGCAAATTCGAAATATATAAATTGTAATTTTTTTTTTTTTTTTTTTTTTTTTTTTTTTTTTTTTTTTTTTTTTTTTTTTTTTTTTTATTTATTTTATATTTATATATATATATATATATATATATATATATATATATATATATATATATATATATATATATATATATATATATATATATATATATATATATATTATATATAATATATATATATATATATATATATATATATATATATATATATATATATATATATATATATATATATATATATATATATATATATATATATATATATATATATATATATATATATATATATATATATATATATATATATATATATATATATATATATATATATATATATATATATATATATTTAATGCCTATCGGGGAGACACTCACTCGACGTGAAGTGTCGCAAACGGCAAATCAAGACAAATAGCACGTTAAAAGAGAACTTGCAGCAAACAGATGGAATTCTAACAAGCCTCATATAATAATTATAATGGAGGTAAATTTAAGCAACAAGAAGGTAATGTTGAATGAAGCAAAGGAATGAAAAGAACCTTCGGTTGAAAACAATGAAGCTAAAAAACGTGAGAAAAACAGTTCTCCGTAGGTTTTAAAGGGGAAGAAAATTACCAAGTTGCTACTCATGTCGTGCCATTTGGAAGTAATCTAAATAATTAAATTGATTTTTAACTTATTAAAAATTAAAATGAAAATTACACATTTAAGAAAACAAATTGAATGGTGTGAAGGGAATAACGCAAATAAACATAAGAACGCCAATAATTGCTTTACCAAAATTCAGCTTTAGTGGAAGGTTACTACCCAATTTTCAGGAGCTACAAAAAAGGCGCGAAAAACTCGTGTGACCAATTTTATACCAATATGTTATTTTTATTTAAATGTAAGTCAGAACTGTTCTTGAGAAGGTAATCTGATGATATCCAAATGTTGGCGGAACATTATTCGCTAATATTTTTTTTTTTTTTTTTTTTTTTTTTTACAGAATTTTTTTTTTTTTTTTTTTTTTTTTTTTTTTCAAGGAGGGGGCACACACAGTGGGGAAGAAAACTCATTCAAATTCAGACTTAACGCACATCCCTCATGTGGGAACAGACTGAAGCCTTGAGAGTGGAAGATTAAATACAGGAGGAAAAATAGAATGATGGTAGAGAATTCCACAGAATAGAGGTGGCTGGAAAGAAGGAGGTACCACAACGGGCTAGCCTGGGATTTCCTACGTCCACACAAAATTGGTGCGAAAGCAGGGCACCCCTTGTGCAACGAGGACGACGCAACGGTGGAGGAATGCGAGAGGCCAATTCCCTCGAGCACCTGCCATTGTAGTACCTGTAGAAAAGAGATAGCGCGCCAACGTCACGTCGCAGAGACAGAGGGTCAAGAGAGTTTGAAAGTAGGGGACAGTTTATTAATCTTTTAGCTTTTGACTCAACCCTATCCAGAAGAGAGGAGGAGCCGGAGCCCCCCAAATGTGAGAACAGTACTCCATACAAGGGCGAATAAGACCCTTATATATTTGGAGTAACTGCTCAGAAGAAAAAAATTCTCGCAATCTGAACAGAACTCCCAGCTTCTTAGAGGCCGCTTTAGCAACCATTGTGATATGTGGTTTCCAAGACAGTTTGTTGTTTATGTTTAGACCAAGAATGTTAATGTTATTTACAGGTGAGACGGGAGAGCCATCGAAGAGGATAGGAAAGTTAGGAGGTGTTTTTGAGAGGGAGATGTGAAGAAGTTGAGTTTTTAAAGAGTTGAATTTCACAAGGTTGCTATGACCCCACCGGGAAATCCCATCCAGATCGGCAAGAATAGAATCGGAAAGTTGAAGACGAGAAGCAACTCTAGAAGCAAAAGAGGGAGCAGATTTGAAATGAGTAGAAGAATGTAGAGTTGAATCATCAGCATAAGAGTGAACAGAGTTAGAAGTGCAGTGGAGAAGATCGTTAATGAAAAGTAAGAATAAGGTTGGAGATAAAACAGAACCCTGAGGAACACCACAGTTGACAGAAAAGGAGGAAGAGGTCGCTCCATCTACAACTGCCGAAATGGAACGATCTGAGAGAAAACTAGACAAGAGTAAGCAAAGAGAAGGAGGAAACCCAAAGGAAGGGAGCTTGGAGAGCAGTGACGCATGCCATACCCGGTCAAAAGCCTTGGATATGTCAAGCGCCACCACACAAGACTCCCCGAAGTCCCTAAGGGCAGAAGACCATAGATCAGTAAGATAGGAAAGTATGTCACCAGTTGACCTCGAGCGTCGAAAGCCATACTGGTGATCAGAGAGAAGAGAATGAGACTCCAAATGATCCAGGAAATGAGAGTTGAGGAAGAGTTTCAAAAATTTTAGATAGAACACAAGTGAGAGCTATAGGTCGATAGTTAGAAGGGTCAGAGCGGACTACCTTTTTTCGGGATCGGCTGAACAAACGCACGCTTCCAGCATTGAGGAAAAGTATTAGTATTAAGGCATAGAGAGTAGAGCTGAACGAGGACAGGCGCTAACTCGGAAGCACACTCCCTCAGAACACGAGGGGGAATGCCATCCGGGCCACTGGCCTTCCTGACGTTCATAGATTTCAGGATCCCATGCACCCTGATCATGAGTAATTACAGGTAGAGACATGGGACACCTGAGAGGAGAAGGAGAAGGAGTAGGAGGAGGGATGCCAGAATCGAGCAGGGTGGAATTAGATGAAAAAAGGAGGCCGAAGAGATTAGCCTTTTCAGAAGGAGTATTAGCAACAGAACCATCAGAGCGAATAAGAGGAGGAAAGGCAGATTTACAGAAGTTGTTAGAGATATTTTTGACAAGAGGCCAGAAATTTTTATCAGTAGGAGAGCCATGGAGGTCAGCGCACTTCCTTTTTATGAAAGTACGCTTAGTCCGTCGAAGAACATCCCTGCAACGATTCCGAGCTGAATGAAAATTAGCAAGAGTGATAGGAGAAGGAGAGTTTTTCCATTCACGATAAGCATTGTCTCTCTCCCGAAGGGCAAGAGAACAATTGCCATCGAACCATGGATTTTGAGGAGAAAAAGATTTAGTTGAAGATGGAATGAATCTGCCCATCCCGTCAAGGATTACGGCCCCTACCTTTTCAGCAGAGACAGAAGCGTCCCCCGAGACAAAGCAAGATTCACTCCAATGATAGTTAGCAAAGAAGCGGCGCATTGCCCCCCAATTAGCCCGATTAAAGTGCCAGAAAGTACGTTTAGGGCATGGTGGAGCTGTTGGAGAGAAAGCATTATAACTAAGAGCTATAAGATTATGGTCAGAGTTACCAATAGGAGGGAAAATGGTGTATTTATATCTAGAAGGAGTAGTGGTGAAGCATAAATCAAGTGTATTCAAGAATTGGTTAGGACGATCTGGAATGTGTGTGGGTTCCTAATCAACTGCTCCAGATCGTTAAGAATGCTGAATGATTTGGCCTCCCTCCCACCTGTATCAGTATGAGAGGAAGCCCAACCATTCAGTGTGGTGTACGTTGAAATCCCCTAAATAGAGGACTTCAGCATTTGGATGAGAAGAAGTGACAGTCTCGTGAGTAGTAGTAAGATATTGAAAAAAAACTGGAAAATCTGTTCCATTAGGGGAGCAGTAGCAGAAACACAAGATAATTGTAGTAGTAGGAAGACAGATTTTAAGCCATAAAACATCGAAATTAGGAGATTCTAGATTTACGAGACGTGTCACAGGAGTGTTAATGTTAATATAGGCACAGACTCCACCATTTAGACGGAAATTGTGAAAAAAGTTGTAGTTAGAGACATTAAGATTGCTAGAGAAAGAATCCCTGTCCAGCTGGGTCTCAGACAGAAGTAAAAGGTTAGGAAGAGAGGTAGTGAGGTAGTGTTCAACAGACGCGAGATTAGATCGAAGGCCACTAACGTTAGCAAATGAAATGGAAAGCCCCCGTCTACGCCCAACCCTGCACGATTTAAAAAAAATAAATAAATAAATAAAAAAGAAAATAAAAAAAAACCGTAAACGTGCACACACAAACACACACAATCACGCAAGCACGCTCGTAACCATACACTTAAACACGCACTCACGCACGCACCCACGCAAGCACACAATATAGTAAACTAAAATAATTAATATTAATATCATTAAAACTATTAAAATCAATATTAAAAATATTAAACCTGTAATTATTAAAACAGATTATGAGGTAAATTTATGTTAATGAAATTTAATTATTAGAACGTACGGAGAAAATATATATTAAATTTAAAACGGTAAAATTTTACTTAGGTTAAAAATCATACTTATCTTGCATATGTCGAACTACACTGTCAATAAAAATATAATTAATTAAAAACACTCAAAAAAGAATTAAAACACTGAGCACTATACAAAATTAAAAACAAAACCACGCATTTAGAACTAAATAAAACAGAAAAAAAACACAAACACACAACTAGCATAAGAACACTGACACCTTTCACTAAGAAATATATATATATATATATATATATATATATATATATATATATATATATATATATATATATATATATATATATATATATATATATATATATATATATATATATATATATATATATATATATATATATATATATATATATATATATATATATTGTAAAAGTTCAGTTTCTGAACTTTTGCGTTCCTTTTAAATATATCATGTTGTTTATTTATATTTGTGAATCTTAAATTCATTCACAAATATTGAGCTCCGAACGCATAATTATTTTAATGTTAGATTTTATATTTTCGTAATTAAAGTAAATTTTATAATAGTATGATAGTCGTAGAGAGTTTAAGCTCTACGATTATAAGAAGAAAGGGTTAAACATCGAAAACAAGAATTATTCCATGGAACACCATTCTGGTCAGTCAAGATTGCAAGTTCAACGATAGAAGACTCAACGATAGAAGACTCAATTATAGAAGACTCCAGAAAGAAGACAACTAGATAAAGAACTAAATGGAAGCTCTTGACCTTTAGGTGAGAGTAAGCCTCTGACCTTCAGGTAGAGGATAAATCCATTCTTCGAGGAACCAAAAGAAAATCCATCTACAAGAAGCTTCAAAGATAAACAGTCTTCTAGAGAGAGAATAAGATCAGATTGTTTCTAGAGAACGATGATATTAATAAAAAGTCTTCAGAAGAGAAGTGAACGCCGATTACAAATAACCTAAAAACATCCTCGCAAATAAGAGAAATAAAGAATGCATTTAAAACTCGGCCATATAATTAATTCACGCTACCATAGAATTAAATTAAAGAATTATTAACTTACTAAATATCTCTCTATCATCCTACTGTCGTTGTAAATTTCTTTAAATAGATAGCATAACGGCAGGACTGTAGTTATAAATTCTTTACATATATATATATATATATATATATATATATATATATATATATATATATATATATATATATATATATATATATATATATATATATATATATATATTTAAGGATGGAGTGAAGTATCGGCATCGGTAAGTATCGGCATATTTTCCGATATCGGTATCTCGGTATCGGAAAATTTTTGTATAGATAAAACTATCGGTATCGGTAGTAGTATCGGCAATATTTTCAAAATTATCGGGTATCGTATCGGTATCGGTTTAAATTTTTGTATTGCTCCATCCCTAATATATATATATATATATATATATATATATATATATATATATATATATATATATATATATATATATATATATATATATATATATATATATATATATATTAGGGATGGAGTGAAGTAGTATCGGTATCGGCAAGTATCGGCATATTTTCAGATACCAGTATCGGTATCGGTATCGACCTTTTCAGTATCGGTATCGGTAAAATTTTTGGATAAGAGTAAAGTATCGGTATCGGTATCGGTAGTAGTATCGGCATATTTTCCGATACCGATACCGGTATCGGTATCTGGTAATTTTTAGGTATCGGTATCGGTAAAAATTTTGGTATCGCTCCATCCCTAATATATATATATATATATATATATATATATATATATATATATATATATATATATATATATATATATATATATATATATATATATATATATATATATATATATATATATATATATATATATAGCCAAATTGTCCAAATTAAATGAAATTATATATATTTGCAAAATTATATTTGTACTCATCTAAGACTAATACATGCCCTAGTATTTTGTACATCGTTTTTAAAATTTTAAAAATTGAAAACAAACAAACCTTGGAGGGTTGGTAGGACTCTCCAGCAAGTACTTGATCAGCTCTTGGCCTTAGATAATGCTTGCGTCAGTCTGCAAGGCGACCACCTGGTCCCTTAACAGCTTGAGGTTGAGCAGAAGAAAACCCATAAAGGTATTCTTCTCAGACTGCAGGTTATTCAGGCACTTGGCAACAGGATACATTATCTTGCAGGACTCAGCCAGCAGATTCTTGTCACATTCATAGAAGGGCGACAGGGCCTGTTGGCGGATGACGACATTAAGTCAGTCCTTCGTATCTGGGTCCTCTAACACCTCAAGCAGTCCAGCACAAGACTCAAAGTATAAGTTCCGGCGTGTTTCCTTAAAAAAGATATTTAAAACTCAAAACTTTTATACTTATTTCTAAAGTAATATACTTAGAGTAGTTACTAACTCCTGGAGTATGAAGCTTTTTGCCAACGGCCTCCTTGATCTGGTTGACGGCCACTGTCCTCCTGTTCTGGGTATTCCACAAGCCCTGAGCCTTGCTGGCAGTCTTGGTGAAGGGGCTTCTCAAACCAGAGTTCCAGCCAGGCACTTAAGAAAAATAATGATATCTAAAAATTATATATTTAAATAGATGTACTTTAGTAAATTAAGCAAACACATCTAAAGTTGCAATATTTTAAAAAATTTTATTTTGTTTATATTTATAAGATGAAGTTAAAGTAACTTAAATAATTGAAAAATAATTAAATTAAAAATAATCACTCACCTTGCTGATGTTTGTTGTTGCTATAAGGTTAACAGTGTGTGCCCCACAACAGTGGTGCTGGGCAGCTCTTAGTGGACTTCCTCATCCTCCTCTCCCTCCACCTCAAGGACCTCCCCCACCTGGATAGTTTTGGGCAGAGCCACACCTTCCTGGACAGGCTTCTGAGCAACCTGAGAAATTGTTATAAAATAGTTACAATTTATATCATAACTGATTAAGGCATTTTTAGATTTAATGAAAAAGCTGTAGTACAGCTTGAAGGCTTTCATCTGGTCAAACTTGGGCTTGAAGGCTGCCAGTATATTGGTCTGGCGCTTCTTCGCCTCATGGGTGGGTGACGTGTCACTATATATATATATATATATATATATATAATATAATATATATATATATATATATATATATATATATATATATATATATATATATATATATATATATATATATATATATATATATATATATATATATATATATATATATATATATATATATATATTCAGCCTTGGTGGTCAGAACAACAAAATTCAGTTAATTTATAAAGTACTTTCAAATATTTACTATCGATCATTTTAATATTTTTTACTGTAATATAACTGTAATTACTGTACTGTAATGTATCTCTGAAATTAATACTGTAATTCTATATATATATATATATATATATATATATATATATATTATATATACTATATATATATATATATATATATATATATATATATATATATATATATATATATATATATATATATATATATATATATATATATTAATGCCTATCGGGGAAGCTCTCTCCTGACGTATAGTGCAGCAAACGGAAAATCAAGACAAATGGTACCTTAAAAGAGAACTTGCAGCAAAGAAATGGAATTTTAACAAACCTCATATAATAATGATTGAGTGAAATTTAAACAACAAAGATGTAATTTTGAATGAAACAAAGGGAATTAAACAGCACCTCCTATTGCAAACACTGAAGCTAAAAAGACTTCCCTGAAACAGTGCTTTGCAGGTTTTAGAGGGGAAGAAAATTGCTGAATAGCTATCCATGTCGTGCCATTGGACTATCCTTTATAATTAAATTGATTTTTAATCAAAGATTAATATGTAAATTACACATTTAAGAAAACAAATTGAATGTTGTGAAGAAAATAATGTAAATATACATAAGAACTCTTATAATTGCGTTACAAAAATTCACTTTTAGTGGAAGGCTACTACCCAATGTTCATTAAACACAAAAATGCGCGAATAATGTGACAATTGTCACTTAACATCAATTAATGACTACACGATATGAATTATTAATTAAATAATTTATTAAAATAATCAACCAGGTACAGCAAGCTGATCTACACTATACTAGAAATGGCTAATGCTAGTTATGGCTAATCTAGAAGTTTTTTCAAACTTCAAGAATATTCTTAAATTTTTCGGAAATTTCATTTTATTATTATTATTATTATTATTATTATTATTATTATTATTATTATTATTATTATTATTATTTTAAATTGCGGAATTGCCGACCATAATTTTTTTCATTACGTAACTGCAATTCCACAACTTTTTGAAAATTATCGCAATTGTTTTTGTTAGTCCGCAATTTCGGAATGCCCACCTCTATTTGTATCAAAAACTATTTCCGAATTCTACATTATACTAATCGTGACTTTAATTAAGGTGTTATGTAATACTTTTGTACAGATTGTTAGTCAGAGTCATTACATATTATCACATAGGTTCAGGAAATTTAACACAATTAAACACTGTTTAGTTCTTGTTTTTAGTACCCACTCGTCTAGTCACTTCATTAATCATTCTCTTAATTCTCTTACTTCGACCTTCTCTTCCTGTTGGAAATGTGTGCTCATTCAGCTTGTGCTGAAAATGGGGAATCCCTCAGCCCTCCAACTAACATCCTATTTCTTTAACCTTCGTTCTTTCTGAATTTTTCGAATCTATCCTTAACTGGAAGATTTTTAAAGCATCTCAGTTCTTCAATTCTTATCTCTGATTGATAGTATGACTTCCGTAAAAAAAATAAACGCTCTACTTGTGATCTTTCCCTTCTTTCTGAATCTTGGTCCTCGGCTCTTTAGAATTTTGATGAATCTTTTGCTATCACGCTTAACATATCAAAACCCTTCAATAGAGTCTGACATAAAGCTTTGATTCTTCGGAATCTATTCTTCTCTCTATATTTCCTTCCGGTCATTCTATAATAGCTGTTGTAAACTGCCACCGTTTATCCTTTAAATTTCTTAATAGTGTTGTTCCTTAGGGTTCTTTTCTATCAGCAGTACTTTTTCTACTTTTCATTAATGACCTCTATTACTTCATCACCTATCCACTCTTATACTGATGACACGTCCCCTCCCAATAGCAGTTAATTGACGCTAGAATTGGGGCCTTAGAGCAACCAACCTCTGATCTTTCTTATATTTCAAATTGGGGCAGAGAAAAAAGCATGGCTCTTTTCAATATTCAAAAACTCTGTTCCTTCATCTCAACTTGATGCCTTCAGAGACGTCGTCTTAGTTTCTTCACGCTATCCCAGTTTATTGCTCTTTATAAGGGTGTTATTCGCCCCCTGTATGGAGTACTCGCACATTTAGTGTGGTTCCACTCATACATGAAAAGCTGTATTTTGGGCCTTTCGTCTTTTCCAGATTGTTGCGTCACTCTCTCTCTCTCTAAGCTATCGCTATTACAACGAACACTGCTCTTCTGGACTCTTCCATCGTATACCTCTTAAATTGAGAAGGTTCGTTCGATATGTCTTTCTCTGTTCAACGCTCTGACCCCAGACTTAAACGCTATTTGCAATCCTACATGGTACTCTACTGGAAACGTCTGGAATACGCTCCCATTATCTGTTTTACCAACTTCCCATGTCTTATGCACCTTTAAACGCTGTGTATAAGGTCTTATCGCCCTTTAACGACCAGGTTCCGGTATTTTCCCAATCTGGTAGAAATTAGTAGGCCTTTACCCACCAGAGGAGGTAAAAAAACTCAACGGTTACATTAAGGTTTGGCTCTATCATTTCTATTTGATGAATAAATCACTGAGATTATAAGCTTCTTTTCTTCAGTAATTATCTTATTACTTTTACCTAACACTTCTCCAATCGTTTATTTTATCTGGGATCTCGATATTGTGTACGAGCAAATTTACCTCTGAATGCAGTGTAAATTTTTTATATCGAGGAAGGAAGTATTTCCTTGATTCCCGTAGTACGTGCCATGACTTCATTACGCCCATGCTCACAAATATCCGGTAGGGGTAAGATACGTAACAACCCATTTATCAAAATGAGTAAAATTTTGTTACCCTCTATATTATTATTATTATTATTATTATTATTATTATTATTATTATTATTATTATTATTATTATTTTATAATAGAGATTAAAAAACGAAAATGAAGAGTTAAGAATGGAAAGAGAACAACTGAAATTTGCTGAGACAGACCCCAAGAAAAAAGGAAATTCTCTGTTTGCTGAGCTGGAAGATAATAGACAAGAGTTGGAAAAGAGAGTTATTTCTTTGACGTCGAAATTGTCAGCTCTGAAAAAGGAGTGTGATTTTAAAACACAGCAAATAAGAAAATTGAAAGTGAGTTGTAGATTTTTGAATAAGTATTTTAGTATAATAAACTAAGTCATTTTATAATATATATATATATATATATATATATATATATATATATATATATATATATATATATATATATATATATATATATATATATATATATATATATATATATATATATATATATATATATATATATATATATATATATATATATATATATATATATATTTTTTTTTTACAGAACGCCACCACTCACGGGCAGAGCCCTTTTCAAGGAGGGGGCACACACACAGGGAAGAAAACTCATTCAAACACAAACACACTAACGCACATCCCTCAGGTGGGCGCAGACGGAAGCCTTGAAGAGTGGAAGATTAAATACAGGAGGAAAAATAGATGATGGTAGAGAATTCCACAGAATAGAGGTGGCTGGAAAGAAGGAGGTACCACAACGGGCTAGCCTGGGATTTCCTACGTCCACACAAAATTGGTGCGAAAGCAGGGCACCCCTTGTGCAACGAGGACGACGCAACGGTGGAGGAATGCGAGAGGCCAATTCCCTCGAGCACCTGCCATTGTAGTACCTGTAGAAAAGAGATAGCGCGCCAACGTCACGTCGCAGAGACAGAGGGTCAAGAGAGTTTGAAAGTAGGGGACAGTTTATTAATTCTTTTAGCTTTTGACTCAACCCTATCCAGAAGAGAGGAGGAGCCGGAGCCCCCCCAAATGTGAGAACAGTACTCCATACAAGGACGAATAAGACCCTTATATATTTGGAGTAACTGCTCAGAAGAAAAAAATTCTCGCAATCTGAACAGAATTCCCAGCTTCTTAGAGGCCGCTTTAGCAACCATTGTGATATGTGGTTTCCAAGACAGTTTGTTGTTTATGTTTAGACCAAGAATGTTAATGTTATTTACAGGTGAGACGGGAGAGCCATCGAAGAGGATAGGAAAGTTGGGAGGTGTTTTTGAGAGGGAGATGTGAAGAAGTTGAGTTTTTAAAGAGTTGAATTTCACAAGGTTGCTATGACCCCACCGGGAAATCCCATCCAGATCGGCAAGAATAGAATCGGAAAGTTGAAGACGAGAAGCAAAAGAGGGAGCAGATTTGAAATGAGTAGAAGAATGTAGAGTTGAGTCATCAGCATAAGAGTGAACAGAGTTAGAAGTGCAGTTGAGAAGATCGTTAATGAAAAGTAAGAATAAGGTTGGAGATAAAACAGAACCCTGAGGAACACCACAGTTGACAGAAAAGGAGGAAGAGGTCGCTCCATCTACAAGTGCCGAAATGGAACGATCTGAAGAGAAAACTAGACAAGAGTAAGCAAAGAGAAGGAGGAAACCCAAAGGAAGGGAGCTTGGAGAGCAGTGACGCATGCCATACCCGGTCAAAAGCCTTGGATATGTCAAGCGCCACCACACAAGACTCACCGAAGTCCCTAAGGGCAGAAAACCATAGGTCAGTAAGATAGGAAAGTATGTCACCAGTTGACCTCGAGCGTCGAAAGCCATACTGGTGATCAGAGAGAAGAGAATGAGACTCCAAATTATCCAGGAAATGAGAGTTGAGGAGAGTTTCAAAAATTTTAGACAGAACACAAGTGAGAGCTATAGGTCGATAGTTAGAAGGGTCAGAACGACTACCTTTTTTCGGGATCGGCTGAACAAATGCACGCTTCCAGCATTAGAGGAAAAGTATTAGTATTAAGGCATAGAGAGTAGAGCTGAACGAGGACAGGCGCTAACTCGGAAGCACACTCCCTCAGAACACGAGGGGAATGCCATCCGGGCCACTGGCCTTCCTGACGTTCATAGATTTCAGGATCCCATGCACCCGATCATGAGTAATTACAGGCAGAGACATGGGACACCTGAGAGGAGAAGGAGTAGGAGGAGGGATGCCAGAATCGAGCAGGGTGGAATTAGATGAAAAGGAGGCCGAAGAGATTAGCCTTTTCAGAAGGAGTATTAGCTACAGAACCATCAGAGCGAATAAGAGGAGGAAAGGCAGATTTACAGAAGTTGTTAGAGATATTTTTGACAAGAGGCCAGAAATTTTTATCAGTAGGAGAGCCATGGAGGTCAGCGCACTTCCTTTTTATGAAAGTACGCTTAGTCCGTCGAAGAACATCCCTGCAACGATTCCGAGCTGAATGAAAATTAGCAAGAGTGATAGGAGAAGGAGAGTTTTTCCATTCACGATAAGCATTGTCTCTCCCGAAGGGCAAGAGAACAATTGCCTTCGGGAATTTTTTTGACAGATTTTAGAAGAGAAGGAGACAACAAACTGTAATTTTATGGTTGTCAGGAGGTCCTCTTTCTTTGAGGATTATTCGAATTGTCTTCTCCAAATATGACTTCAATTTGAGGAGTTAAAAATTTACGAACAGGTCCGAATGGAACGAAACCATGGCAGGATTCAATGGCACTTCCTCTTATACAATTTACTACCTTAAAATACTTCATGAGATATAGAGCGTCTATTCCCAGAAGACATTTCACATTGTTGACAATGTCACCATGACGGCCTTGATGATAAAATCGATCGGCTATCTTAAAATTGTTTCTTCTTATATTATATTGGGCTCCTATCAATCCCTTGACTTCAAAACCGACGTCAAGATTGGGATCCACAAGAGGTGAAATTCGGGTATATGACCCACAACATAAATTCAATTCCAGATCAATGGAGTACATTGTTCTGGTTTGTTCTCCCAGAAAAGTTTTTACAGTGGTGTTTTGACTAGGAAGTGAAGCAATATTTACCCCTAACTTCTCCATGACACTTCCTTTGAAGTATCTTCTCTAAGAGCCAATATCTAGAAGTGCCCTTATTTCTTGAATTTTATTCCCTCTTTTCACTTTAATGGAGATAGTTGGAAGAATGTTGCCAGAAGGAGTTGATCCTGTGTTGATGCATAGATGACTTTGTTGTGATTCATCCTCCCCAGTTTGTGTAAGAGAAGATGTAGGAGAAGGTGTGTCATCTGTTCTACGGTGTTGATCACTCTTCCTTTTTCCATTTGTTTCAGAGATACAAAGGGCAGATATATGTTTTTTGCTTTTACAGTAAAAGGAAGGACTGCTAAGTCCATATCTCTTAGCAGGACACTGCTTGGATTTATGCTTAGTGCTGAAGCAGCTAGAGCATAATCCTATTTCAATACAGCGCTCTTTTCTAGAGGCTGGATTCGAATGGACGGTGCAAGACGACATAAATTGTGCACCATCACACAGTTTACACTTTACAGATGATTCCGAAGAAATACTAGATTTTTTTTGGAGATGTGGTGTTCTCTTGTCTGGAGTACGTAGAATTTTGAAAAGAAGATGTTTTCTTTCCATTTGAAGATTTTTTAAACGTAGATGTATGTGATGGATTCTTCCCTCTGATTCTTTCCTATAGATTTTAAAATCATATGGTAATTATCTAAGATGATGTTGATGGAAGGATATTCTACCTTCGTCTCGATTTTCAATTCTCTTAGGAAACTTGAAGGCAATTTATCCACCACTATATGGCTGAGAAGTTTACATCCTCCATTAAATCTAATTCAAATTCTTTAAGTTCATGTAAATGTGCACGAACTTCAGATATGAAAGCTCTCACTGCCTCAAGATTTTTGTTGTCTATGACAGGAGCTGTGTCTATTTTATGAAATAGACAATCGATTATGAACGGCACATCAAGATATAAATCTTTTAAATTTGGAGGGCAACTTCATAGTTGTCGTCTATATTAGGAAGATGTTCTGCATCTTTTAATGCTATACTTGAAAGATGAGCCTTTAGATATTGAAGTTTTGCGGCGTCACGTAAGTCTCGCCGACTTCCGAAGACATTTTCAAAAGAAGGTAAAAACGATCGAAATTGGAAACGGTCTGATTCTAAAGAAAA
>SEYY01000667.1:113567-121067 GCA_009176605.1 Armadillidium nasatum
GAAGTTGATCACATTGGAAATGAATGCATATCTTGTGGGGGAAAGTAATATTCCTTGTTCTCGCTTTGCTGTTGTTTTGATTATGTAGATGTTAACTGTTAACATCCTGGAACAAGGCTACTCTCACTTCTATTGTCTTTTATAGGCAAGCTTCGTTCTCAATTAGCCCCAAAATTTTTGCCTGATTCATATACTTGACACCTTTATATTGACCCCATTTTAAATTCTATTTCGTTTAACCTGAATATTTTTTTTTTAATACGTTACTTTTATCACACGTACTTATATATTATCATTTTAATTCAATTATTTTGATTATTTTACCTATTTAGAAGCTATTTCTGGCTTATAATATCTTCTGGGAGATTCTGATTCTTTGGAATTTCTTAGCAAAGCAACACTTGATTTCAATTAGATGACAGGTTCCCGAATTTAATGTTAATTGGGATGGTACTAACTAATTACTATAAGTATTTTTTTGTGAAATTAGGAATACTTTGTTTCTTTGTGAATGCTTTAAAAATTTAAAGTTTGTATCCTACTTCTAAAACTAGAAAACGTATTTATAAATGGCTCCTTATCACAAAGGTATGAACAAAAAATATTGCTTTCATTATTGCTTTCATAGTTCATTAGTTCTATACTGATTTTTACCTAACCTTTATCTTGTTTATATATACATTTTATCCGTTCTTTTACTCTCCCTTTTATCCTCCTCCACCAAACCTGATGTCTCCCCTAAACTTTAACTTAAGGGATAATTTTCATGTAACGAACTCCTGTTGACGACTGTACATCTCCATTCATTGCTTTACATATATAAATCACTTTCTTTTAGTATTTATAATTATGCTTTTAGTTTAGCAATTTGTTCAGCTCGTAGAGCTTTTCCAAAGTTTTTTAGTAGCCTCAATTGCTCATCATTATCGCTATTATTCATGGACTGATTTGCAAATGGCCTTTTTGATAACGGCTTGGAAATATTTTACGTTAGTTTTTACTATCATAAGAAAGAGGATGAAAAGAAGTGGGGTTAGTGTTATTTACAGTTACATATAGGGAGGGATTATTTACGTATTTGGAATAAGTAGGAAGTGTATAGGCATAAATACATTTGGGATTGTTCCCAGTTTTTTGTGGTTGTTTCGCTGATGTTGGATAGTTGGGCAGATGACCCAGAGAGTTGCTGGTAATCTATGTATTTCCTAAAACATTCATCAACTCGATCTAGTGAGTAGATCGTGATCATTTCGGAGGAGGAGAGCCAAACTCACTCACTTTGAGACTTCTTCATGATGGGAGAGTGGAAATTATCGTGCTTCCCTCAGCATCCTTGAGTGAACCGTATCTGTTTTCTTTTTAACAGGTTTCCCATGTTTATCGTGGCTAGTTATCTGGTAAAACAGGGTACGGTTATTCTGCATGAATTGTTCCAGGGATCTGGTTGATCCGTGTAAACCATCTGTCATTAAGGAACAGTAAGGATATTGGTATTTCCTTGAATGAAACTAGCGTGCGGTTGCTTTCATCAATTACCTCTCCATCCCTTACCTTACGGGTGACTTGTATGATGTTCTTCTTGGTCAAAGTGTGGAATAGTTTGAACACTTTGACGGAATGTTGACGTATCAATTCTGCATTTAATATGGGGTGTTCCTGTAAGAAGTTTTGTAAGCTGCTCCCAATTCCAAACTATTCTAGTCTGGTTGAAAGTGTATAAATCTTTAACCGTAGGAATCACTAGATACATTATACAGTTAGGATTTTTTAGCATTCATGTTTTAGAAAAGAAGAATCATGATGGTCAGTATTTCGGATCTAGAGATATTATTTTTATTAGGCCGAACCACGGTCATATTTCGTCGTCCTCTAGTAGAGATCGTCATACTCGTCCACACATTAGGTGTCAGAACCCAAACCAACACGATATCAATCTTAGACCTCATATCTCGTCTCATTAGTGGTAGACATTCATCTAAGCGAGCACTAGATCGAAATTCGGTGAAGATATTGATGCCGTATTGTCGCTTCATCTAGTTTTTCCCATCTTAGAACCTCATGATTTCTGATTCACCAATGCAAAGCAAATTCGCCATCGTGGGTGATGGTCAGGAAAACACTGTGGGAAGTTACAAGAAAGAACATTTATTAGTATACCATAGGAAAAAACTCCCGCAACTCCACGTAATTTCCCCCCTTCTATGCGCTGGTTTTTGACTCGAAAAGGGTAGAAAAGAGTTGTGGTTGTTTATATATTCATTAGTTACTGAAGGTGTGATTATTTTGGTGTCGTGTGAGTCCCATTTTCCCCATTTAATATTATGTCAAAATGTGCGTGGTTACTTAAAATTCCAGTCATGCAAAATAAAAATAAGTCAAGTTTTATCTACTCAAGTACCTTAAGAGGTTACTTACGATTAACTTAATTAATGTTGAACAGGGTTGGCATTGATTTAATCAGTTGATTAAATCAATTGATTTTTTTATGAAAAATTCATGATTTTTTTATATTTTTCAAAATTTTATTTTTTGGATTTTTCCACTATAAAATGCTTAACACTTCTTACATATGCAACACACCTCTGGTTTCTAGAATTACTTTTTCTACATATATTTTATATTTTATTTCAGAATTATATCAAGACTTTTTTGTGGTTACCATAACTTTAATTAGTTTTTATTTTTTTTAAATATTTTTACTTTCATTCATTTTTTTTAATTTAAAATGAGAAAAGCAGGAAGACAAAAGAATCAATTTGGGCAGAATTTGATGAAATTCCAACAACACAAAAAACAGGAATAAGAGTGAAGTGCAAAACATGTGGATTTGAAATGCAGGGATTAGTTCAAAGATTGAAGAACCACAAAGCTTCAAAATGCAAGGGATCTTCACCAACACAGGATGAAAGTCATGAAACTGAAGGTAAGATCCTATTTTTTGTTTAGCCAACAACATTAATTTCATAAAAATATAATTAAAACAACAAATAATAATATTTATTAATTTAATCATTTTAATGGACTACTAATATTTATTGAAAGCGAAAAAGTATTAATGACATGTCATATATAATTAATAATTAATAGGCAATCTTATCCACCCTTTTATCTTTACATGTGATGTAAACTATTCTAAGTCTTGGATAACATAGCCAGCATCTTGTACTTGTAATAAATATTTACATTTTAGTTATGCGCAAGATAATGCTATATTGAAATAGATCTGTATTTCTCATTCTGGCAGAAGAACTTGTTCAACTTGAGATTCAAGAAGCTGCTACTGTCTCAACACTTTCAACATCTGGTAATAAGAACTCAACTTCATTCAATGAGTCGGAAGAGCCCTCATTCATAGACATTTCATTAGGTGGCATGGAAGTGATGGAACATACAGTTTCTCCTTGTGCAACATCAACTCCTAATCTCAAAAACCGAGAAACACCTTGGACTCTGTCTAAAAAACGACAATTGTCCAGAACTACATCCCCAGCATCTCAAAATACAACAAAATCTCTGAGCTGTTCTGAATCTGATGTAAGTACTTCTTCTGCAACAAAAGTGAGAAAACAGTTACCAATGTCATCTATGGAGTCATTCACAATAAGGACAACACTAAATGATAAGGAACACTTTGACTTCTTGATTGCGCGGTTCATCTATGCTTCAAACCTGCCATTCAAAACGGTAGAACATTCTACTTTTTTAGAGATGATAAGAGCTATACGTCCAGGTTATAAGCCACCTAATAGGAAAGAAATTGCTGAAAAGTTATTAGATAAGGTATTTGAAACAGAAATTGAGAAAAGCATAGATATGCTGAGAGATCAGGTAGTGTGCATGAGCATTGACGGATGGAGTAATGTGATGAATGATCCTGTGATATGTGCTACTGTTGCAGTTCAGAAGAGTTCTTCTGGTGGAGTTAACATTTTCCTCGTAAATACTGTAGATACGTCAGGGCACCCTCATACATCAGAATACCTATTTGATGTGGCAAAGGAAAGCATTAAAATAGCAGAAGATAAATTCTTGTGCACTGTTGGTAGTCTTGTGACAGATAATGCCGCTAATGTCAAGAAAATGAGGAGTAAACTGATGGAACATAGAAAAGCGATAATAACGTACGGCTGTTCAGCACATCTCATGAACTTATTGGCTAAAGATCTGGAAATATCAAACATCAAGGAACACATAGTTAACATCATTAAATATTTCCGCAATAATCACTGTGCATCAGCAGCTTACAAAGCAGCAGGTGGTCGAGCCTTAGTCATGCCACAAGATGTGCGCTGGAATACCTTATGTGACTGCTTGGAAAGCTATCTAACCAACTGGCCTGCATTAATTACAGTATGTGACGGTGAAAAACGAAATGATTTGGATAAGGAGGTGGTAAGAAAAGTGATGGATACTAATTTAAAGAGGAATGCTGAAGACATGCTGAAAATCTCAAAGAATATTGCTGTTGCTTTAGACAGATTGCAAAGTGATATGTGTAATATTGGCGATGCCACAGAAGTATGGAAAGAGGTTCAAGATTCATTAATAACACAGTTGAAGGGTGACAATCAGCTGAAGAAAAAAATTGACAAACGTGTTAGAGAAGCCTTAACTTCAGTGCATTATCTGGCATACATGCTTCATCCCTCGTACCAAGGAGAAAAACTATCTGCAGATGAAGAATCTGAGGCAATGGAATGGGCAAATGAAGCATACTCTAATGCCATGCCTGGATATAATGAGGTATAAAGCTAGAACACCTCCATTCCTTCCCTACTTGTTTAAGGAAGAAACACTAAAAGTTGGTCCTTATGTTTGGTGGCTTTCACTGAGGCGTTCCATTTCTGATTCAACGAAAGAACTAGTTACTAGGTTGTTCACCACCACAGCTTCGTCAGCTGGAGTTGAAAGGGTTTTTTCTTCTTTTGGGTTGGTTCAATCAAAGTTAAGGAACAGACTTGGGACAGTTAAAGCTGCAAAACTAGTGTTCATTTACAAAAACCTGAATACTAGTGAATAGTAATTACAAATTAATAAAAATAACTGAATAGTGAAGTATTGTTATAATACTTGAGCATCAATCACTGCATGTTACATTGACTGTTAGTACTTACTACTTAGTAGTAATACTAGTGTCTAGTGTCACCAGGGTAGATGGTCATGCCTTTACTCTTTTAGTCTTTAGTAGTGTTACTACTACTAGTGAATACTCTATAATACTATGGTATTATATACTACTAAAGCCTAAAGAGTAAAAACATCGCCATCTACATTGGTAATACTATACAATAGTATTACTACTACGTAGTAAATATTAACAGTCAATGTGACTGATGCAGTGATGCTCTAGCTTGACTATTTTTTATTTGTAATAAAAGTGCTATTGTTGCAGTTCAGAAGAGTTCTTCTGGTGGAGTTAACATTTTCCTCGTAAATACTATAGATACGTCAGGGCACCCTCATACATCAGAATACCTACTTGATGTGACTTCAGTCTCAGCTCTCAACGATAACTGATAAGCATAAATAGTATATAGTATAAGAACTTTAGTAAGTATACCTACAGTTAGTTAGAGTATTAAACAGTTTATTTGAAAGTATTATATATATATATATATATATATATATATATATATATATATATATATATATATATATATATATATATATATATATATATATATATATATATATATATATATATATATATATATTTTGCAAGTTATGTATTTAATTTATGGATTAATGATTATGCATCAAAAGTGCTTAAATTTTCTTTCTTTTATAATTTATATAGAGGAATATTGTTTTCTTATAATGTTGTATAAAAATTTAAATGGTTGAAAATTAAAAGGAATTGTCTTTTCTGTTTTCTCTTTTGTCTATAACCTCAAATTGCATTAGATTAAAGCTCAATAAAATTTTGTTGAAGATTTGATTGAATATATATTAGGAATTCTAAACTCTAACAGTTCTATATTGGATAAATTATATTAATGAAGATCAGATTCTTGTATTACCCTATATGAAATCTTGAACCAAATATTAAGGAAGTTATATTTCTAATATATAAACTACTTTAAAGTTTTTTAACACAGTAAGAAGGAACTAATATATCTGCTATATCATGTATCAAAAAATATGACAAAATAAAACAAATAATAAAAAAAAAGTTTTATTTTTTTTAAAAATCAAAAAAATCAAAAAAATTGATTTTTTTATTTTTTTTAAAAAAATAAAAAAAATCACCAACCCTGGTGTTGAAAATGAAAAGGTGGATTATCTCACGGAAAGACGTCTTCTAAGGACTAATTCTATTTCTACCGAATAATCATCAGGAAGGTTTTCCTAAGTTGGTATGGAAGACATCGTTGTAATTCCATAATTTTTTCTAAGAATATCCTCAAAGTATTGGGAGATTGAGTGATTTCTGGGTATAGTTGAGACTCTTCTGCCAGTATTGACATTTCTGCTCTATGGTGAATCATTATGGGTTGTCGAGATTCATGTAGAATCCATTAACCTTGCAAGGAATTGTGAATCACTGGTGACATTCTCTGGAGGAACAATAATGTATGTGGATGTATGATGTCATTTTAACTCGGATATGTCGAGATCTTAACTATCATTGGGATGATCTGAGCTGTATCAAGAGGAGATCCCTGAAAAACCCACTAAACTCAAAGGAAGACTACGGGCTCTTCAATGGTGAACACCACTCCTTTGTTGATCTCATTTTCTGGAATGGGAGACAGAGGTCTTTGAAATTCAGTGAATTTCCTATCTTCACTAAGTACCTGCAAAGGGGACGAATTTAGAGGAAAAGGCGAAAGTGTGTTAGATATATTGGTTATAGGGACAGTTAGAGGAACAGTGAGAGTATGAAGAAGAGGGAGAAGAGTAGATGCGTCAGGACTACCGATTTCGATAGGCCTTGTAACCTGTGATGTTGAGAACATAAGTTTATTATTTTGTCCATTTTTCCTTTGGCCTTGATTCTCAACTAAGTCCCTTTCTTTTTGAGTTGCGTCAGTAGCTCCCTGTAAAGTTTTTATTTGATTTAAGACGGATCCATTTATGCGCACGATTTTGGAAGAACCTGCTTGTATATCCTGGAATCCTAGGAAGTCATCTTCATCTTCACCCTATCTCAGGGACTTCTGGAGTGAATAACGCGTCTTCACTATTGTCGTTGTCGTCATTTGACCTCAAGAAAGAGTCGGTATGTGAATAAAGACAGATTTCCTCATTATTATCTTCGATAAGGGTCACATCTGCACTGAACTCCTCAGCATCAGACCGAAAAATGATGTTTGTGAACATACGATTTTTCTTTAAATAACCATTGATTTCAATCCACTTTCACAAATGGGAAAAATGTACTTTCTCTTTTCTAGCATTAGGATTGGCTATTCGCCTGATGAGATAGGTTAGTCTATTCCTGGGAATCCATGTAATTACGAAAGGCCCTTCCCTCTGTGTCCCAATTTTTTTTATAAA
>SEYY01000667.1:126067-129880 GCA_009176605.1 Armadillidium nasatum
TTCTTTACAAATAAAAGAATGCTTTCTTTATACTATAATTTTCTTTGCATGTTTTTGCATGATCCTGTTATTTTAGGATTAATAACCTGTCAATCAATGTCATCTTTTTCTCGTTCTTCTATCACCTTTTTATCTAACTTGTTTATAAACCTTATAATTTTTAGAAAAATTTTTTTTTGCATGTTCATGTATGTGCAACTATAATATTTTAACTATGTAATTTAATTCAAATTACTAAATTAACTCCGATTTTTCTTTCGAAATATTCTAAAACTTTTCATTCTTCTACACTTTTATTTCCTAAATACTTACTCTAATACATATCCTATATACATACTCTAATACATATTTTAATGCATATCCGCATATCCTGTATACATACACTAATACAAATTTTTTTTTTGAATCTTTCCTTCAATCCTACCTCTACTGCCCAAATTTAATCTCCTACTTCACCTCCTGTACCTTTTGCTAGAACTTTTCATTCTAACCCTCCTAGAATACTTAGATTCTTATCCTGCCGAACTCCTTCTATCATCTTCAGTCGAGTTATATGACACTCCATCCAATTTTCCTCTTCCTCTTGTACAAGTACCGGAAGAATATTAATTAATTTAGTAAAAATAATTTCTAAATTAGCTTTTAAAATTTTCCCACGTTTCCTCACGTGCTCATCTTGGAATGGAGAAGTTTAGTATCTCGTCAGACATGATGATGCCAGGTTAGTGTAAATATGTTGTTAACCTTAATATATCTTAATGCATATGTTCTAGATTTGGGTGGGAGAATTTCTAGAGTGGGTGGGAGAATTTTATAACAAAGAATGTCTAAAAAAAAAAAAAAAAAAAAAAAAAAAAAAAAAAAAAGTTTAAAATGAAACAGGTGTTTCCAATCATCTGACATAGCGCCATTGAGGCAGCCCAGTCTTTCACATATTGCAATAGTTATTTATTTATTTTTTTTTTTTATAAGCAAGCTTTATTAAAGAATATTTAAATATATGAGCAGTATTATTAAAAGTAAACGTAATTAAATAGCACAATATATGGCTATAATGAAATTAATATAAGGTTAATATATCCTATAACTCCTATTTTATTCCTGTAACCCAATTTTATTCCTATAACCCACCGATTGTTCTTTTACTTTTTTAAAAATCCATTTAATTACTCTTTAATTCCAAGACTAAAAAAATGAAAAGAGAAAAAAATTATATAATAATTTTTCTACCAATTTATACTTATAACAGCATTATTTTCACTGTATACATATTCATACATAAAAACAGTTTAACTCACCAAAAGAGCCAAAAAAGGTTTGCACTGGAAATGGCAGTGAAAATTTAAAAGTTCCACATTATATAAAATTCTATCAAAAGAACAGATCATTGTAATTTTATTATAACTGAAATTTAAAAAGAAAATATTACTTATATAATATATATATATATATATATATATATATATATATATATATATATATATATATATATATATATAATATATATATATATATATATATATATAATATATATATATATATATATATATAATATTATATATATATATATATATATATATATATATATATATATATAATATATATATATATATATATATATATATATATATATATATATATATATATATATATATATATATATATATATATATATATATATATATATATATATATATATATATATATAATATATATATATATATATATATATATATATAATATATTTAACGTGCATATATATAGGCACCATTACATTTGCTCTAAAACTTCTAAATAAGAGTGGCACTAAAAATTTGGGAGTGCCATCGCAGCCTTTCTCACGGCTCACGGCAGGATATTACAAAACGTGATGAAATCGTACTGGTGGTGCAACTGAACGATTCAATATGTGGAGGAAGAAAAAAAAATAGCTATTGCAATATGTGAAAGACTGGGCTGCCTCAATGGCGCTATGTCAGATGATTGGAAACACCTGTTTCAACTTTTATTTTAACTTTTTTTTTTTTTTTTTTTCTTTTTCTTGCCTAGAAAAAAAAATAAATAAATAAAAAAAAAATATATATATATATATATATATATATATATATTATATATATATATATATATATATATATATATTATATATATCTACTACATCTACATCCTCTCCCAGGAAGGGTTGTTGCCCTGTCAGTGGAACCAGCATCTTTCCCCAACTGCTTTAAAAGTTCTCCCAGAGTCCTTAAAATATCATGTATTTCTGTCGTTGGTCTCAATGCCGTCCATGAGTCTTATAGAATCTCAGGTAGGGTTTTCACCCTTTAAGTAGGACCAGCATCGTTTTCCAAGTAACTTCTAAATATCTCTCCAAGAGCTCTCCAGAAGATTGTGCTTCCTGAGCTTGGTTCCCAATGCTGGTTCTAGAGTTATTACAAGCCTTTGGCAGAGAATCACAAGGCCGGGTGGCTAGTCCTGTCGTCCTCGCTTTTAGTCTCCTCATATGATCCAATCCTGTCGTCGATTTTTATACTTATATATATATATATATATATAATATATATATATATATATATATATATATATATATATATATATATATATATATATATATATATATATATATATATATATATATATTATGTCTACAACTTTCCCACAATCTGGGGTGGGGTCTATCATTGGCCACATCCACCCAAATATTCACCCCTTCACCAATCTTTTCCATTCATTCCTATTCTCTGTCAACCTGACCCCCCTCCCAATTCATCACTCAATCCCTTACCAGCTTCTTGATATTACTCATCCAATTTCCCCTCGGTCTCCCCCTATCTCTCACACCCCACCACTTCTGAAACAAATACCTTTTAAGCCATTCTCTCTTCATTCATCCTACAAACATGTCCAAACCATCTCAGCATACTTTGTTCAGCACTCTCAACCATACTCTTCTCCATCCACACATTTCCTTCATTCTTACATTCGTGACTCTATATATTCTAAAAACACCACAAACCGCTCTCAGACTTTTCTTTTCGAAAACTTCTATTTTTTCCCTTTTCTAGCGTTCATCCTTCATACTTCACTCCAGTACATAACTACTGGTATACAACATCCCTCAAAAATTCTCACCTTCACTTCCCTTGGTAACCTTCCTCTACCCTAAATATTCCTCAATGCATATAATATATATATATATATATATATATATATATATATATATATATATATATATATATATATATATATATATATATATATATATATATATATATATATATATATATATATATATATATATATATATATATATATATATCTGCCTGTCAGTCGGTTCAGCCTCGTTCTCCAGTTTCTCCGATCGCAAATGCGTTGCTCCTCCTCAGTTCATCCAGGTCAAGGAAGCCATGTTTCTCAAGCATCAACTCCACCTTATATTTCCATCTCCTCCTCAGTCTTCTTCCCTCCGGTCTTCACTCCAAATACCTCTTTGCCACCCTTTGGTTATTGATTCTCTCTCTCTCTCTCTCTCTCTCTCTCTCTCTCTCTCTCTCTCTCTCTCTCTCTCTCTCTCTCTCTCTCTCTCTCTCTCTCTCTCTCTCTCTCTCTCTCTCTTTATCCTCAGATACACGGTTTTGACTTATTCATCCTCAGACCAGCCACTTCACAACACTCATTCTATGTCTCTTACATCTTCTCTATCAATACTCCAGAACCCTCTATCCTCTGCATATGTAATAATACCATGATCTGCTTCTCCTTCCCACTGTTCCTTAAATCTCTGAATAATCTTGTATATGTAGTAACGAACAGCAC
>SEYY01000668.1:0-39599 GCA_009176605.1 Armadillidium nasatum
GGATAATCTCATCCACTTTTTGTATTGTATTTTTTTTGATAATCTTATCTATGTATTTTTTTCTTAAAACTGATTTATGTAATTGTTTTTTTTTTGTTTGTTATTTTTCAAAACATATTTATATGTTTTCCCTTTCACTTGATTGTTGGGGGAGGTTGCTCGCGGCTGCTCAAGTTTGTCATTTTGTATCAACGGGATGTATTATTGCTTGCCTGTCTTAGGTGTAGGTTTCTTTCTTTTCTTCCATATGTATGTCTGTCGTATGTGTGGTTGGTGAAAGAAAAGGAGCTTTTCTTTGGTGGTGGGTAATGTAATAATTCGCATGAGCATCATTGTATGTTCATGTGGTTTCACCCGTAACTTTCACCCTGCAGTAGGTAATAACCTATGCACTGCCAAAGTACTCCTTATGTTATATTATTAGGAGGATAATATTATTTATTGTTCATTTATGATATACTTGTGTGTGTGATTGGTAATAAATCTGTTTCTCTATTTTACAGGCAGTATTTACTTTGTTAAAACTCTCAATTAAACGAAGCAGTAGTTATTTGTTATATACTTTGTCTGATACAAAACTGATATATTATATAGTCTGTTTCAAAATAATCTCTGGTAATATATTCTCAAGTACGGAACAAGTACGAACATATAGTCTGGTTCAAATTAATCTCTGGTGATATATCCTCAAGTGCGAAACATTCCTGGCTAGGGTAAGTTCATAGGCTTTATTATTTTTGTTAGGAGTTATTTTAATTAAATTCAGTTAGTTAATCAATTGTTAGGAATAGATAATATGATACGATTTATCCTTCAGATTCCAGTGCTCGGATCACATTCCAGTGCTTGGATCACTTTGCAGTGTTCAGATTCCATACCAGTACTTGGATCACTTTCCAGTGCTTGGCTAGTTTCCAGTGCTCGGATCAGAATCCATTCTGTATCCGTTTCCAGCACCAGGATCAGTTTCAGTGCTGTATTCAATCCAGAGTCAGTCCATATATACAGGCTATAGACCATAGATAATCACAATACGCCTTGACGGGGTATTACTATAGAGGAAGCAAACACTGACTCAAACATATTCTGTAATTGGATAGTTGAGCAAGCTGTGAGCAGTTTCCTCTAGATAATCTTGCCAAGTTAAGTTATTCTTAAATAATTACAAGTATTATTTGTATTGCTTAATCGTGCCAGTATTTACTGATTAAATATACATTTATTTATATCTGTATATCTAATCAGTCCTAAAATTATCATCTTATTTTGTAACCTAATTATAATCGAGCAAATCATTATTTCATTATATAATTGTATGCATATATTCACCCATATATTATAAGTGTGAGACACCGTATATATAAAATTATTTATAATTTTATATATATTCACCCCTTTAATTACCAATCTTGGTTCGTTAAAGTTTTGAAATATTCTTGTGTTGATTCATATTCATTAGTCAACATCATAATCTACATCAACATCCCGGTGTCAGTAAATAATCTGGTATTTACACACACATTTGGTGTATGCCCTGACAGCCGTGCCGACGGGTATAGCTGGCAGGTTATATAGTTGAATGTGTGGAAGCCAGAATTGTATATTCGTTAATTAAATTTGTATATATTCTTCAGGGTGCATTCTTATTCGTAGATCGTGTCCTGTGTTTTCCTGTAGTTAGTTTATTATATTGCTATATAATTTACTATATCTTTTGGAGTCACGAGAGGTTATTCATTGTTGGTTTGACATACGTACTTGGCACCTCTTCATTTAATTCGTCTGGGCCATAGATAAAGACGAAGAAGTTTAGCAGGGGAATCCTGTAAACCGGACCTGAGTGTCTGCGTTATTCGTTGTTATACAGAATTTCATTGAGTTGTTGGCGGGAGTGTTTGGATGAACTGTAAGTTGGTTGATCTTATCTTAGTATTGGTAGGGTGAGTCATCATCAGTAACCGTACTCTCACCTTAACATATTATTTATGTAATTGTTTTTTTTTTTGTTTGTTATTTTTCAAAACATATTTATATGTTTTCCCTTTCACTTGATTGTTGGGGGAGGTTGCTCGCGGCTGCTCAAGTTTGTCATTTTGTATCAACGGGATGTATTATTGCTTGCCTGTCTTAGGTGTAGGTTTCTTTCTTTTCTTCCATATGTATGTCTGTCGTATGTGTGGTTGGTGAAAGAAAAGGAGCTTTTCTTTGGTGGTGGGTAATGTAATAATTCGCATGAGCATCATTGTATGTTCATGTGGTTTCACCCGTAACTTTCACCCTGCAGTAGGTAATAACCTATGCACTGCCAAAGTACTCCTTATGTTATATTATTAGGAGGATAATATTATTTATTGTTCATTTATGATATACTTGTGTGTGTGATTGGTAATAAATCTGTTTCTCTATTTTACAGGCAGTAGTTACTTTGTTATCTAACTTTTAAACAAAGCAGTAGTTAGATTTGTTATATACTTTGTCTGATACAAAACTGATATATTATATAGTCTGTTTCAAAATTAATCTCTGGTGATATATTCTCAAGTACGGAACAAGTACGAACATATAGTCTGTTTCAAATTAATCTCTGGTGATATATTCTCAAGTACGAAACATTCCTTGGCTAGGGTAAGTTCATAGGCTTTATTATTTTTGTTAGGAGTTATTTTAATTAAATTCAGTTAGTTAATCAATTGTTAGGAATAGATAATCTGATACGATTTATCCTTCAGATTCCAGTGCTCGGATCACATTCCAGTGCTTGGATCACTTTGCAGTGTTCAGATTCCATACCAGTACTTGGATCACTTTCCAGTGCTTGGCTAGTTTCCAGTGCTCGGATCAGAATCCATTCTGTATCCGTTTCCAGCACCAGGATCAGTTTCAGTGCTGTATTCAATCCAGAGTCAGTCCATATATACAGGCTATAGACCATAGATAATCACAATACGCCTTGACGGGGTATTACTATAGAGGAAGCAAACACTGACTCAAACATATTCTGTAATTGGATAGTTGAGCAAGCTGTGAGCAGTTTCCTCTAGATAATCTTGCCAAGTTAAGTTATTACTTAAATGAGTCAAGTATTATTTATAATATACTTAATTGTGCTAGTAATTTACTGATTAAATATGCACCTTTATTTATATCTGTGCATCTAATCAGTCCTAAAATTATCATCTTATTTTGTAACCTAATTATAATCGAGCAAATCATTATTTCATTATATAATTGTATGCATATATTCACCCATATATTATAAGTGTGAGACACCGTATATATAAAATTATTTATAATTTTATATATATTCACCCCTTTAATTACCAATCTTGGTTCGTTAAAGTTTTGAAATATTCTTGTGTTGATTCATATTCATTAGTCAACATCATAATCTACATCAACATCCCGGTGTCAGTAAATAATCTGGTATTTACACACACATTTGGTGTATGCCCTGACAGCCGTGCCGACGGGTATAGCTGGCAGGTTATATAGTTGAATGTGTTGGAAGCCAGAATTGTATATTCGTTAATTAAATTTGTATATATTCTTCAGGGTGCATTCTTATTCGTAGATCGTGTCCTGTGTTTTCCTGTAGTTAGTTTATTATATTGCTATATAATTTACTATATCTTTTGGAGTCACGAGAGGTTATTCATTGTTGGTTTGACATACGTACTTGGCACCTCTTCATTTAATTCGTCTGGGCCATAGATAAAGACGAAGAAGTTTAGCAGGGGAATCCTGTAAACCGGACCTGAGTGTCTGCGTTATTCGTTGTTATACAGAATTTCATTGAGTTGTTGGCGGGAGTGTTTGGATGAACTGTAAGTTGGTTGATCTTATCTTAGTATTGGTAGGGTGAGTCATCATCAGTAACCGTACTCTCACCTTAACATATATATATATATATATATATATATATATATATATATATATATATATATATATATATATATATTAATGCTATTTGTTTGGAGCGAGATATAGCCTCAAAAACTTTGGGAATTTTTGAAATTTGGTCAAAAATTGACCTCTTGAAGGCTATATCTCGAAACCAGCGAATCCCATTGAATAAAGTATTGAGAGGAATTTGTATCCCCATCCCCCCTCTATACACCCACCAAAAATAAATGTTATAGTTGTAGTTTTTTTTTTAATTTTTTTGTGGAAAAGGTGGATAAAAAAAAAAAAAAAAAAAAATTTTTTTTTTTTTTTTCGATAGCTGTTCAGTTTTGGGCTTATAACATTTTTCCTATAACTCTAGGAACAAAAGTCTCTTACAAGTTTTTGTTGCCAATAGAATTCTGAATATACAGTGCAAATTTCAGGGCATTCTGAAAAGTGGTTTGGACTCGCCATTCATTTGAAAAGGGTCAAATTTCAAAAAAAAAAAAAAAAAAAAAAAAAATTTTTTTAAAATAGTTATAGACTCAGGAAAACACTAGAATCGGACGGAGGGGAAAAAGCTATATGCACTGAAAATTTCAGGAGAATCGGCTGAAAATTAAATTTTTTTTTTTTTTAAATCTGATTGTTTGTCCCCTCAAGTATAATTTCCCATTTTAACCCCGGCTGGCAAACCCCAGTTTTCTCTGTTTTTTAGCCGGGGTCAGTAAAAATGGCTGGGGCCCCGGCCCTGGCCCTGGTCGGTTCCTATATATATATATTGGTTACAAAACGAATTAACACTCTGTCCATTCAATGCACACGCAAACAAATTTAGTCTAAGTCCTTAACCTTTCAATCAAACAAGATATATATAAATGATATATATATATGAGAGAAAATATCCTAATTTATTAAATCCTAATCCTATAAATAATCATATAATGGAAACAAAAAAAAATATATAATATATATATATATATATATATATATATATATATATATATATATATATATATATATATATATATATATATATATATATACGGTATATATATCCCAATAATATTTGTATATTCTTTATTAATTTTATTTATTCAAAGAAATGTATCGAACTAAATCCTAACTTGCATGATTGATGCATTAAAACTCCTATGCAGTCAGTGATTTAAACCAATTTCTTAAAGTTTCAGTGATATAAAAAAAATCACTTCTTGCAAATATAGTCAAAAAAAATTTTTTTTTTTATAAGATAGTATCTATCTGAATCATCAAATTCATGTCAGACGAGTTTGAATATTATTTTGAAGTATAACAAGTCTTAATGAAATCAGTCTGAGTTACATCTATTAAAGAAATAGATCCTTCTGAGGATTTAAGATGAGTTCCAAAATAAGAAAACCTTTTCAACAGAATTTCAGGTTTCTTCCAAAACAAGAATTCACACAAGTCCCCACAACAGGAACCTATAAGAGTGTTTGTAATATTTATAAATTTAGAGTCTTTAATCAATGTACCTACAAAAATTATAGTTACATCATATTTGATAAAAAAAACTAAGCATACCTCACACTAGGTTGAGGTTATCCTTGATAAATGTCATTGTTGGACGCTAAAATTCAGGAACACAATTTTCTAGAATAAACAGGCAATTTTTATCAATAAAGCCAGTACAACGATTGTATGATTGGTATGACACTAAAAAAAAAGCTGATACTCATCCTACCTTAAATTTTCCTGTCCATAGTATGAATCAGATATGACTGATATAATATTAAAAGTTTTTATGAAATTGAGACTATGTGATACAAGCACAAAAAAATAATAGATTGTGAATGTTTATACTTATTCTTAAGTATTAATTAAAGCCAGTACATCAACATATATTAACTACTAACTTCTGAAAAGAAAAGAAAAGAACTTTGATAATAACTAAAAAAAACTCTATTCACATAGATATAGGTATGTGTACAAAGTACACAAAAAAATAGGAGAATTTGGGAATTTCCCAACATACCCCCCCCTCGTCGTAACTTTGATGGGGAGAGTAAAAGATGGAATAAGTGTAATGTGAATTCTAAAGAAAACTTTCGAAGAAAGTATTTAACCATAGCTTCCAAATCAGCTTCACTTATATCTGGAGTATTTAAATGGGTTATACCCAGCATATATGATGCAAAAATATTGAATTGACCTTGAATCAAGTCAATTTGCGCAAGTGTCATATGTTGTATTGGACTTGGTAATGAAAGAGATGTTTGTAGTCTCGTTCTCGAGGTATTAATTTTGGTCGTGATGTCTCATCATGTTTTGTCATGTTTGTCATTAATGGGGGTATTTGAGATGGATGACTTGGTAAATCCTTAGTATTCTCAAAAATGGCGTAGTTATGAAGTAACTTCCAAAAGGCTTCCATGAATTCATTTGTCGGATGTATTCCATCTACAAGAGGGCCAGTGTGTCCCAAAGAATAAACATCATTGTTGGGATTCATTAATTGTTCATAATTACGTCTGGTAGAACCTCTCATAAGATATAATACCTCCGACAAGGCCAATGTGCGTTTCCCAGACCATTTTATTGTAGATGATTGTAATTTCATCAATTCCTGATAAACAAATCTTGTGTCTTCATTCAAATGTCTAAGAGAAGATCGAGGTAATGAGCAGTACCAATTTTTCACTTCAGCTGGAGCGAAGTCAATATTACGGCGAACATTGTAGTAATCAAGATCTGGAAATGTTGGAATCATGATATATAGCTGTGCCCTTGGGCAAATATTCTTAATCCTAAGTAACATTTTCAGACACTTACTTTCCGCTCGAAAGTAAGTGTCTGGAAAAGTAACTGAATACTCCTAGCGTATTTATGAGGTTTAATTTGGCTAGTAAAGCGCAGTCCATAATACGCTAGACGAAAAATGGAAAAGACCATTACATGGGTTGTATCTGGCCTGAGTTCTCTTTCTAATTCGGATGGAAAATCTTCAAATTTTGGTAGACGTATTCTTTTAAATTTAATTTGATTGTTCTCAGGGTTATGCCTATTTTTGTCATAGTTATCCTCCAAATAGGAAATCCATGAGTGTCCTATAAATAGTAGCTGAAAAGAAAAATTAATTTATTAGTTTATGGGTTTTAAGTAAAAAAAATTATATAATTCCTAAGCTCAAGTATTATTTTTCCGAAAAACTAGATTGTACGGTAGTAATTGTTACAGTGGTTATTGTTTCAAAAGAAGTATATGTAGACATAGGTAAATGTCTAACTTTCTTCACAGAGGGTTTTGAAGACTGTCTCTTTTCTAGGGCAGTAGATTGTACCCAAGGAAGTTCAGATGAAAGATAGGGTTTCTTTTGCCTGGTTCTTTGAGCTATTGTATCCAGGGTTGTTTTATTGTCTATTGGTATCTGATCAATAGTGTCTGAAGTAGAGATCGGTGTTGTAACACCTTCAATTTCAACAGAAGGTGCCCAATGTACATTCTTTTTCTTGGAAATAACTGGTGTTGGGGTACTGTGTGTACATATTCCTTGCTCATCAAAGGATTGCAAGAACTCTTGTATGACACTAATATCAGTATCAATTATAGGGGAAACTGGAGAAGATTTAGTCACTTCTATAGGATGTTTTTGTAAAAAGGAATCATCTAAAGATGGAACTAGGGATGAACTAACCAAAGCAGATGAGTTATTATCAATAGTATTATTTTGAGTCTTCTAAACTGAAAATTATGTTATCAGAAGATAATCTTCTGAAACATCTTCTAATAGGAACATAGGAACATAGGAAAATAGAGACAGTTAGAAGCCACAAGGGCCTATCGAGACTGTCCCAGTCCAAACAAATAATAACAATAACAATACTAATACATGCACGAAAGACTAGGTCTATCCCATCCCAGTTATCAGTTCATTCATGCATAGTCATGCATAGATAAAAGAAAAACTAAGCCCCATTACACATGCAATATTCAATGAACCATCACCCACTACAAAAACTGCCGTTAGGCTTAGTCATAGGTTGATCTGTTGATCCAAAAATTCATATATACCCGCCAATTTGGCTTAGTCAGATTATTCTATATAATACCCAAACCATCCATATATCTATCTAGCCCCTTTTTAAATTTGACAAGAGAATCACAGTCAACAACCTCCCGTGGCAAGTCATTCCAAAAATTAGCAACTCTATTACTGAAACAGTATTTTCTTAGATCGAGATGGCATGGCTTCTTTTTAATTTTCTTGTTATGTCCTCTAGTTACTCTTCCACGGTCCACTATGAAGTATTTTTCAATCTCTGTATTACTGTCAGATGCAAATATTTTGTAAACTTGTATCATATCCCCTCTGAGAAATCTCCTTTCAACTGAGAACATTCCTAACTCCTTCAACCTCTCTTCATAGCTCTTATTTTCAAAGCCAGAAATCATCCTTGTTGCTCGACGTTGTACTCTCTCCAGCATATCTATGTCTTTTCTTAAATGAGGAACCCAAACTTGTGCACAATACTCTAATGCTGGCCTGACATAGCTATTATATAGTTTGCTTATAACCATCTTTGCTCTTGTAAACTACATTGCGGTTAATTATACCTAACATCTTATTAGCTTTATTCCTTGCTTCCAAACATTGATCACCCACCTTCAGATTACTGCTAATTATCACACCTAAATCCTTTTCTTGGTCCACAGTCTCAAGCCACTCCCCATTCATTTCATAATTAAATCCTTCATTTGAGTAACCTACATGAAGAACTTTACATTTTTTACTATTAAAGTTCATTTGCCACCTCTCTGCCCAACCAAGAAGTCTATCTAGATCACCTTGAAGCTTTATGCATCCATCATTATTCCTTACTGAGGTAACCACTTTGGTATCATCTGCAAACTTAGAAACCTTGCATTTAAGACCTTTGTCTAAATCATTTATATATATAAGGAACAAAAGTGGTCCCAGCACAGAACCTTGTGGTACCCCACTCTTCACCGTTTCCCATAATGACTTATTACCATTAAGTAATACACACTGCCTTCTGTTCTTTAACCACTCTTTAATCCAATTGTGTACCATTCCATCTATACCATACTGCGACAACTTTTGCATCAGCCTAACATGGGGTACCTTATCAAAAGCCTTGCTAAAGTCTAAATATATGACATCAACTGGATCACCCCTGTCTATACATTCAGTAATATATTCCATAAATTCTAGTAGATTTGTCTGACATGATCTACCCTTTCTAAAGCCATGCTGGGAGTTATATAGTATCTTGTTATCATCTAAATGCTTCTCTATATGACTTTTCAGTAACTTTTCCAAAATTTTCACAACCAGAGATGTTAAACTAACTGGCCTATAGTTCCCTAAATCTTTCTTTACTACCTTTTTTAAATATGGGCACCACATATGCTGCTTTCCAGTCCTCAGGTACCTCTCCAAAAGCAATAGATCGCTTAAAAATCAAATACAGTGCCTTTGCAATACTGCTACTCCCCTCTTTTAGAATTCTACCATACACACCATCCGGACCCGCTGCCTTATTTGGGTCAATATGTTCTAGTAAGGATGCGATTTCATTTAACTCAATTTGAAATGTTGTACACCTATTCATTACATGCATACTAGAACTATTACTCTCTAAACTGCTATCCAACCTTTCCTCAGTAAACACTGATGCAAAATAAGCATTGAAAATATTAACCAATTCCTTATCTGAACTTACTAAATTCCCATCAATTTTAATTGGGCCAATTTTCTTATCCTTGCTTTTAAATTTATAAAAGCTAAAAAACTTTTTCAGGTCTTTATTACTATTTCTTGCCAAATTAATTTCTGCCATTCTCTTTGCTCTTCTTATTGACTGGTTAAGTTCATTCCTAATTCTCTTATAATGTTCCAAATCTTCCCCCCTTCTCCTACCTTTGAACATTTTAAAACATCTACGCTTTTCACTGATTTTCTCTTTTATCTCTCTACTCCACCAATTAGGTTTTCTATTTGCCACCCTAATGGGTTTATCTTTAAAACACACAGACTGTATGTTAGCCAATATTTGCTTGAAGTATTCCCACATGATGAAACAATTTTGACCATTAAACTCCTTATCCCAGTCAATTTCATTGAGCATTGCTCGGAATTTGCTAAAATCTCCATTTCTAAAATCTAATATCTTTTCCCTATTGACTTGCAATTTGGGCCCAGACCTCACATTCCAGTTAAATCTAATAATATAATGATCACTAGCTCCTAAAGTCTCCCCTACTTCGACATCATTTACCATCATTTCATCATTTGTTAATATTAAATCTAACAATGCTGCATGCCTTGTTGGTTCTTGGACCATCTGACTCAAAAAGTTGTATAGAATACAATTTACAAATACTGAACTTCTATTAACCATACTACTCAAAGAATTCCACTCAATGTCTGGAAAATTAAAATCACCCATAATGACTATTCCTTTTACATTATTTTCACACGCTACCTTGATTTCCTTCACCATTTCTTCATCTAATACTTGACTCTGATCAGGAGCTCTATAAAATGCTCCTATCCTATATGATTTATTATACATAAGAATATCTACCCACACAGATTCCACATCCTGATTTGTTTTAATGTCAGCTATTAACACTGATTCAATATTGCCTTTAACATAGAGTGCTACACCTCCACCACTTCTTCCTCTACGTTGGTATAGGTAAAATGAGTATCCTTCTATTTCATATTCCTGTAGGGAGTCTCCGTAAAATGCCTCATTAACCCATGCTTCAGTAATGCAAATTATGTCTAGATTCTCCTTTATAATGTAACTAATCAACTCATCTTTTTTGTTTCTAAGACTCTGAGCATTTGTGTAAAAACATTTCATACTAAACATGTCCTTATATGTATCCTTTACATCTTGATTTCTAGTAATATCTCCATTTTTATTAATAGGCCCATATTGTAAGGCACCTCTATTTTTATTCATACCACCACCAATCCCATCGTCAATATTAAAATCACCATCTCCACAACTAACAGTGCCAATATTATGCCCTTCACCCCTATTCTTACCTAGTTTCCCGGCAGACATCTCTCCATCCTGCAACTCAGAAGCTGTACACCCTCTCGACTAAGATGCACTCCATCTCTTGCAAACAGATTCCTGTCTTGAAACTCTTCCCAGTGATCTAAAAATCCAATATCCTCTGCTAAACATAAATTCCTAACCCTTTTATTTACACCAAAGGCCCTACTTTTCCATTCTAGCCCTGCTCCCAACCTAGGTAAAATACCTGACACTATACATTTCCTACCACTTAGGTGGTATATCTGAAGTATTTGTTTGGTTTGTTATGGTAAGTGGAGTATAAGAGATAATAGAAGATTGTTGGGGTTAAACTGGTGAAAAATCAAGATGAGAATTTTTAGATTTAGATCAATAGAAGTGATAGGAGATGTGGGAGAAGTAAAAGAAGGAGAATTAGAAACAATAGAAAAGTTAGAAGAAGGAGAAGCAAATAGTTCATTTAGATGGAAAGAGAAAGAATCAGTAGTAGAAATAGGGGATACTATTAATTGTGGCAAATACTTAATTGGAGAAGTATTTAAATTATCAATGAGCTTTAAACTTTTATGCAACTGAGTTAAGAGTTGAGATAAACAATTTATTTGATCAGCATTGTCGAATCCAATGAATTCATCATCAAAGTCTATTGTTTCATTTATGGAAGGAGTACTAGGAGTATCATCCTTATCTGTTTCCATGATGTCAGTAAAAAGTAAAGGGGGAGTTTCTATATGAACAGTTGGGCTATCATCAATGTGAGTTGTTTTTGTTAAAAATTTATGAAATAGTGGATGATTTTCAAGGTAATTAGGAGGTTTATACCATTTCATTATTTGTTTGTGATGAACCTTATATAACCATTGGGTTTCACTAGACTGAACTACATATGTTAAATTATTACTATTGACTTTGATTACTATTAGGGGACCTTGATAGCGATCTTTAAATTTATTACTAGTACGATCTCCAGGCAATTGTAACTTTAAAGCTACTTCTTGACCAATTGAGAAGGGTTTATAGTTAGTATTTCCTTCATCCCAGTATTCATTAAATCGAGTCCAGGGAAGGTTTGGACGAGTATCATGAGCTTCGGTGAATATTATTTTGGCTGGAGAGCGTTTGGTTTCTGAGTGGATGGTATTATTATAAATGACAACTACTGAAGACAATTGTATGTCCCAGTTTGAGGGATTACTTAACGTACCGCGGAGATATTGGATTAAAATTCGATTGACTCTTTCTGTGATTCTGTTAGAAGAGGGATTGTATGGAGTAGTATAAATTTGTTTGATATTATGAAGTATCAAAAGTTCTTCGAACTCGGGACCTCTAAATTCACGCGCATTGTCAGACAATAGTCTAGAAGGAAATAGTGGTAAATAAAGTAAAATAGTTCTTAAAGCAGCTGTAACTAAGGAAGTATGTTTTGACCTAAGGGGGACTGTGGCTATCCATTTACTATAATGATCAATTAAAACAAAAATATAGGAATTTCCTTTAGATGACTTGGGCAATTGTAATAAATCTACAGCTACTAATTCAAATGGGAATCTAGTATTAATTTTTAACATTGGAGGTACATGATAAATATTAGAAACTTTTCCTAACTGACAATGATGGCAAGTCATTGAAATATCTTTACAAATCATTCGCAATTTTGGATGCCAAATAATCCAATCTAAGAGGGCATATAATTTAGTTTGACCTATATGGGCAAATTCATAATGATTTATAATTGCTACTTGTAACGCAAAATTAAATGAAATTAAATAATGATAATGGTCTTTTCTATTCTTATGAATTAAATAATCATTATATATTGAAATAGAATTTCGTGCATCAACAAAATTTTTAAGGGGTCCTAAATAGAGATGTACCTATACCAGTAAAGAGGCCGATACCGATACCAATACTCTATTTTTTTAGGGGCCGATACCAATACGATCCTTTAATTATTATAAGAAATACACAGTAATAAGATAGAACATTTGTGCACTGCTAGGCAACTGAGGATTGCATTCCCTGTACAACCAATACCTAGTCATGTATTTCATGGTTGTGCCCAAGTATATTTTATAAATGAAAATATTATCTGTTAAGAATAATAAATGTTTAGAACAGAAATGGAGAGTCGGAGTCGGTAAATTAAGCGACTCCTATGGACTCCCTTCCCTACTCACCTAGTTTGTACCAACTTTTTAGTTTTTAAGACTTTTTATTTAAAAAAAAAAAACTATAAAATGTCTTAATTTTTTTCTCTCCCTCTCTCTCACACACACACACGCATATATATATATATATCCTCTGCTGGGCAAAGGCCAGAGGCCTACCAAATTCCACCGGAGTTGGGAGAGATCTATCCTGGTCGATTGTGGCTGACGTGTCCAGATACACGACGTTTTAAAGTATGTAAGTCAAAGGAAGTTGGGAAAACAGATAAAGGGAGTGTGTTCCAGACTTTACCAGTAGAGTATATGTAAGATTGAGCATAGCGGTTAAGTCTGGGATCGGAGAGTTGGACAGAGAAAGGATGAGACTGTATAGAAAGTCGTACCGCACGAACCCTTCTCAATGGAGGAGGTATGCGACGAGAGAGTTCAGAAGAGCAGTGTCCGTTGTAATAGCGATAGTAAAGAGAGTGACCCAATAATTCGACGGGCAGAAAGAGATTGAAGAGAGTTAGTAAGAGCAGGAGAGTTAATAAGACGAAATGCCCTAGACTCCACCTTCTCTAGGAGAGCTGTATTTGTGGAACAACCCCAGATGTGCGAAGCATACTCCATACAGGGACAAACTACACCCCTATATAGAGCAATCAACTGGGGTGGCGTGAAGTAATTCTGAAGGCGCCTCAGAATACCCAACCTCTTAGAAGCTTGCTTGGAAAGAGAAGTAATGTGATCTTTCCAAGAAAGATCACGAGAAAAAGAAACACCAAAAATATTAAGAACAGATGAAGGCTTGAGTTGTGTGTTTTCGAAGAAGATATCATAATTGTGTGGAAGATTGTGTCAAGTGGAGAGATGAAGGAATTGGGTTTTTGAGGCATTGAAAACAACCATGTTTTCTCTGCCCCAATTTGAAATATGAGAAAGATCAGAGGTTAGTTGCTCCAAGGATACCCTTCTCGAGTCTATAAACTGCTGTTGGGTGGAACGTTTTTCAAACTGGAAGGAATAATGAAGGGTGGAGTCATCAGCATAGGAGTGGATAGGAGATGAGGTAATAGAGAGAAGGTCATTAGTGAAAAGTAGAAAAAGTGTTGGGGATAGGAAAGAACCCTGAGGAACACCACTATTAATAGATTTAAAGGAAGAACGGTGGCCGTCTACAACAGCGGCTACAGAACGACCGGAAAGGAAATTAGTGAGAAGATCACAGAGAGAAGGATAGATACCGAAAGAGGGAAGTTTAGAAATAATAGCTTTGTGCAAGACTCTATCGAAGGCTTTCGATATGTCTAGCGCGACAGCAAAAGATTCACCGAAATGCCGAAGAGCGGAGGACCAAGAGTCAGAGAGAAGGGAAAGAAGATCACCCGTAGAGCGTTTCTTACGAAAGCCATTCTGGCGATCTGAGATAAGATTAGAAAAATTGAGATGTTTCCAAATCTTCCTGTTAAGGATAGATTCGAAAACTTTAGAAAGAACAGAGGTCAAAGAAATAGGACGATAGTTGTAGGGTTGAGAGGAGTCACCCCTCTTCGGCACAGGCTGAATGAGCGCACGTTTCCAGCAAGAAGGGAAGGTTGAAGAAGAGACAAAAACGAAATAGTTTTCCGAGGCATGGTGCAAGCTCGGAAGCACAAGTTTTGAGAATCACAGGAGGAATACCATCAGAACCGTACGCCTTCTTAGTATTAAGCTTAGAGACAGCAGAAATGAAATCTTTAGAAGAAATTCTAATTTTAGGCATGATTGAGTTAGAGGGGGTTGAAGGAGGAGGAATAACTCCGGAATCATTTAATGTTGAATTAGAGGCAAAAGTTTGAGCAAAGAATTCAGCTTTAGAAGAAGGTAAAACAGCGGTTGTGCCGTCGGAAGATATTAAAGGAGGGAAAGAGGAAGAGAAAAGTTAGAGTTGACCTCTTTTTGCAAAATGCCAGAAAGAACGGGAAGAGGAACCAGAAAGATTATTGCATTTTCCACCGGGGATGAGTTTTTAGCGTTTCGGAAGATAGATTCATTTCAGAATGAAATATAAGTAGCGTGAGTTTCTGGAGTTTGAAGACGACGGAAATCCATGAAGACAACATCCCTGCTGCGGATAGCGTGAGAACAAGCAGAGATAAACCAAGGTTTGTTAGGTTTAGCAGAAGGGAAAGAATATGAAATGTACGCCTCCATGCCAGAGAGAATCACCACGGTAATGCGTTCTGCACACTCCGAGGGACCCCTCCCACGGAAGCAATAATCATTCCACGGGAAATCGAAGAAGTACGACCGCAAGTCCGACCGGCTTGCGGCACCGAAGTGCCACAAACGTTTCCTTTCAATAGAAGAGGGTCTTTCCTGTGGAAGACTTGAAGAGATAGAAGAGAATACAGAGATAAGAAGGTGATCGGAGGAACCCAGAGGAGGAAAGAGCTTAACAGTATAAGGAGGAGGATTAGAAGTTAGGAAAACATCTAGAATGTTGGGTTCATCTCCAAGATGGTCAGGGATACGAGTAGGGAGCTGCACCAACTGCTCAAGGTCGTTTTGGATAGCGAAATGGAAGGCACGTTCACCAGCTGTATCATGAGAACTAGATGAAAGCCATTGGCGGTGGTAAACATTGAAATCACCTAATATGATGATTTCAGAGAAAGGAGAAGAAGAGAGAATGTGCTCTATTTTGGAGATTAAATAGGCAAAGAATTTAGGATAGTCAGTAGAATTAGGAGATAAATAAACTGAACAAATAAATTTAGTCGTAGAATGGCAAGAGAGCCTAAGCCATAAGGTTGAAAATTCGGAAGATTCCAAATTACAGGCACGAGAACAAACGACATCGTTGCGCACGTATGCACAACATCCGACTTTTGCTGAAAATTGAGGATAGAGACAGTATTAGGAAACAGAATAGGGTTTGCTATCAGAACGCTCAAACATCCGAGTTTCGGCCAAGAATAAGAGGTGAGGTCTAGAAGAAGAGAGGTGATGTTCAAAAAAGTGAAAATTAGACTGCAGAGAGCGAATGTTGCAGAAATTAATGAAAAAAATAGACCTTGCAGCTGTATCTTGGTGGCATCAACCCCATTACCAGAGGCCACCAACTGCCAAGTGGTGATGGGAGTAGGGGTGGATGAGGAGCTATATTTGGAAGCCGCCCCCCGGAACTTCTCTGAGGCTACTTTTGTTGAGGCCATCATTTAGTTTTTTTTTCTTTAAATGGTGTCTGTATTAATGTTTTGTGTGTGTGAATGAGAGTTTACTCCAACTTAGAAGGTGGGTGCGATATATATATATATATATATATATATATATATATATATATATATATATATATATATATATATATATATATATATATATATATATATATATATATACACACACACACACGCTAGGAAGACGAATTATAGGCTAGCTTAAGGAATTCCTTGTTAGAACTTTTATATATCGAAACTAGATTAATTTTTTAATCTAATAGTTTCTCATAATTCTTCACCCAAAAAAGTAAGGAGTATCAGAGTATCAGTCAAGTATTAGCCATATTAACCAGTATTGATACTGATACCCAAAAAGATTTCCGATACTGCAGATACTGATACCGATACTATCGGTACATCCCTAGTCCTAAAAAGGGCTGATTTTTAATAATGGCAGTTTTTAACCTCTTAAGAATGGGATCACTCAATTGAGATCCCATAATATGAGTCATGGTAACCTCAACTGAGTCTTGGGGATTTATTAATTAAGAAAAGTTGTAGATTTTGAGAGTTTCTATTTTGACTACACTATCACCTACTTCCTCGTCAACTGTGATTATTGGGGGAATGGTATAATCATCCACTAAAGCATCATCATTTACATGTTCAGAGTCATCAGAAGTCCATATATGATGTATTATAACTGGCGTTGATATAATAGGGAGACTAGATAAAACATCAATAGCCATTTGAGGTAATCTTGATTTATTAGGAGTCAGCAAATTGTAATGAATACCTCCCAGACAATATAAGCAACAAACGCTTTATAATTGGGATTTCCAAAATGCAAAGAATGGTCTTTACTATAATATACTAATACTTGGACGAGATAAATGTTTGAAAAAGCTTCAATCCTATGCGTGAATGGTAATTGGCCGGGATATTTTGTTAATTGTAGTTGTTTTAGAGTTTGCTTTGTTTCACGTCCTTTGGGTATATGGTATTTTTCTCGATTATCTAGTAATTCTTGAACAATTTCTTGTCTAATCAGCAAATGAAGATCAAATTTTCCATGTAAGAATTGTTAAAAGCATTGAAAAAGTGAATCACCTTCTCCTGGTATTGTAGTCATCATAAAACCTTCAGGTATTTTTGGCAAATAAGTATCTATTATTAGTAATTTGTAATTCATATGGGACACAGGAAAGAATATCAGCAATAATATTCTCCTTTCTGGGAACATAACTGAGCTCATAATCTATGTCGTTCAATTCTTCTAAGGTTCTAGCCACTCGTTGGTTGACTAGAGGCATGTTATGCAAAAAGAGAAGGGGTTTATGATCAGTAAAAATAACTACTCGTATCCCGTATAGAAATGGTTTGAGTGATCGCACAGCCCACCTAATGGCTGCTACTTCTCGCTCAGTGGTGCTATAAGCTTGTTGAGCTTTGGAGAATATCATGGAAATATATATGCTATAGGTTTTTCTACATTTTCTTGGATCTGGCTCAAGCATGCACCTGCACCAATTCCAGAAGCGTCAGTATGTAAGAAGAGTGGATTGGCTTTTGGAGATCGATCTGGATAAGACAATAGAGGTGGAGTTGTTAATTTTTCTTTTAGAGAGTCAAATGCTTGCTGACATTGGTCGGTCCATTGAAAGTTCTTAGTTAATTTTAATAAGTTGAAAAGAGGTTTAGCAATTTCGGAACAATGGGGTATATGATGGCGATAAAATTTACGAGTCCCATAAATTGTCTAATCTGTCTTAGTCTTTGGAATTGGAAAGTCTTTTACGCCTTTAATATTCTTTTCTAGTGGGATCATTCCCTGGTATGAAATTTGATGTCATAGAAATTTAACTTCAGTTCTTAAGAGATGGGTTTTTGAAGGTTTTAATTTGAAGCCAGCGTTAATGAATGCTGTTAGGACTTCTTCGAGAATGGTAAGGTGTTGTTCAAAGTTCTGGCTTATGATAAGAACATCATCTAAATAGATCATAACTTCCTGCCAAGGTATATGACATAAAGCTAACCGCATTGCTTGTTGGAAAGTCGTGGGTCCATTTTTAATGCCGAAAGGCATTCTCATGAATTCCCAGTGACCTAGAGGTGTAGAGATGGCAGTCTTTTTGATACTTTCTTCCTCCATTTCGATTTGATAGTAACCTTTTATATGGTCTATGGTGGAGAAATATTTCATACGTTGTAGGCTAAATAGAGTGTCGGTTAAATTGGGTATAGGGAAGGAGTCTCCTTTAGTTACTTCATTTAATTTTCTATAATAAAAAAATAAACGCATAGCTCTGTCGGGTTTTCTTACGGGAACTACGGGTGCTGAATATGGAGAGTATGATTTTCTAATTATTCCATCAGCCTCCAATTGTTGGCAAAATTTTTCCACTTCGTAGAGTATATGGCCTTGTAAACGTCTCACTGGACAACACACCGTATCATCTACAAGTGTGTCTATTGTATGCTTTAGAATAGTGGTGCATCCTACATTGTTATCTCCTAAGCTTAAAGCAGTAGGGTATTTCATTAACTGTTTTACAAGTTCTTTTTTATTTAACGTTAGAGTAGTGGAATCTAGATTGAATGCTTCATATAATGAATCTGGAGTCCATTGAGGATAAGTGGTTTGTGGTTTTTGGGACAATTCTACTACATTAATAGAAGGAAAAGAATCTAGAGAGAGAACAGAGAGAGTACCTAGAGAATATCCACGTGTAAGATGTATTGGGTTATCAGTAAAATTAAAACTATAAATATATGACTTGATTTGGAGAATATTTTAAAACAATGTGATCCATTATAAATTTATTAGAATCATTTGGAGTGAACAATAGGAGTGTGTCATAATCGAATATGAGATGTTCAATAGAGATTGGAATAGTTGTGCATTTATTAGGTGGCATAGAGATATCCTTATCTATTGTCGCAATACCATCTCTAGATTGTAATGCACGAATGTCTTCAGTGATTATTGAAAAATAATTTTTATTTTTTATTAATTGTTTTGTTGATAAGTCCGGGAGCAGTTGTTCTTGACTCAAAAAATCGTATCCGATAATCAAATCGTAATTGGTAACTTTCTCGTCTACAACTATAAATGGATGTGGTTTAGATATATATGTTCTGGAAAGTTGGGTTTGGAAAGTGACAATACCATAGACGGGAATACTGTTCCTCCAATCCCTTGTACGCCACTATATGTGGTGGAAAATAATGGATAATTTTGGGAGTTCAATAGATTATATGTTTTGAAGGTTATTAGACTACCTGCGGCACCGGTATCAACAAGAGCTGTAAGTAATTTATCTTGGTTGGAATCTTTTATAAGAACACCTACTAATAAGGTATCCTTAGGAGGTACTTGTAATGTTTGGAAATGAATTATAGAGTCTGAAACAGAAGAATCAGTTTTAGAAATAGTAGGAATAGAGTTAGAAACAGATGAAACAGTTTTAAAAGTAAGAGAATTAGAGTCAGAGGTCAATTTAGTAAAATCATCTGTAAAAAGTTCTGTTTGTTTTTGTAATTCTGTAGACTTTACTAGAGTATCAAAACTGGGGATTTCTAGAGTTTCCACTGTGGAATTATCTAATAGAGGATCCAACAACGGTGATCCCTCCGTTGATGATCGTTTCTTCATTCTTTGGGGCTTTGGAGAATCTGGAGAAGAGTTTAGAGTAACAATGGGTGATAAATCATCCACTAGAGAAATGGAGTTATTAGACTCTGTGGGTGGATCATTCACCACAGAGGACATTAGTTTTCCTGATGGGAATATGATGGGAGTTTATATTGGGGACAATCTTTTCCCAAGTGTGGTCCTCCACATTCGGTACACTTTAAAGAATCGTCTCGATCTTTTTGTTTCTGTTGTCTGTTAGGGCAATTATTAACTATGTGGCCAGTTTCTTCACAATGGATACATTTGTTCTGTCTTTGGTAGCAGTTATCATAGAGATGTCCTCTCTTCCCACAAAACTTACAGTAGGGGCGAGAATGGCAATCTCGAACATCATGACCTGGTTTTTTACAATAGTTGCATGTCACATTTGAAAAGTTATTTCGATTATTATTCCTTGGAGATACATTCCCTTGTTGTTGCTGTCTATTATTATTATTTCTGTTTGGAGTATTTGGCAAGTTTCTTGGAGGTGTTCTACTTCTAGATCTATTATTATTATTATCAAATCTATTATTATTAGGGATTTGTTTAGGGGGGGAAGCCTTTAGATTTCGTTTGTTGTGCAGCTACCTGAGCAAAACTAGGTGGATTAGAGAAATATGTGGGAACTATAGGGGGTTGAGCTATAACAGAACATTGATTTGTATTTGTATTAGGATTATTAGGGACAATAGCATGAATTTGGGGCTGTACTAGGGGTGCACCAATAAGCCAAGTTGCCGATTACCGATTAATCGTTCTTTCATCAATTACACCTAATAATTTAAATTAATACTGAGAAAAAGCAGTTATCAACATTATTATTTATTACTAATAACTATGCATGTTTTTATTATTAATGTAAATCTTTTTTATTGCTTACTTTTCAGATATATAAAAAAATAAAAATTTTAAATTTTAATAACAACTAGATTCTAGAATCTCGATTATAGAGATATAAATAATTAAATAGTAATTACACTTTACAACGAAAGCAGTATGTCAACCAGTTATTGTTGGAAGTATTTTGATGTTCATCCTAAGGATAAACAGTAAATGTATTTGTAAATTATGTAAAGCCACCATATCAAGAGGTGGCAAATCTGAAAAGAGTTCTACAATGACAAATATGTTGAACCACATTAAGAAATTCAATCAGATGAAGCAAAAGCTGAAACGGATAAGCTGAAAAGGCAATATGATTGGTCACAGCCAAATACTTCAGAAGCAAGGTGCAGCAACTATGAGCCTCCAGTTCAACCAACTATACGATCAGTTTTAGTAAAGAGTAAAATTTGGAATATTAACGATCACAACTCCCAAGAGATGCTTTATTTGATAGGAGACATGATAGCTGTTGATATTTAACCATGTTCTTTAACATCTGACATTGTATTCCAAAGGCTTATTGCAAAACTCTGTCCTAATTACAGAATTCCATCAAGAAAATATTTCACAGACAAAATAATCCTGGATATATTTATGAAAGTAAAAGCAAAAATTCAGATATCGCTCGATGAAATTAGCAGTCTTTCTTTGACCACAGACATTTGGACAGCTTCAACAAATAATGCTCCATTTCTGAGTGTGACATGCCATTGGCTTTCAGATGAGTTTGAACAATGTAGAGTTGTGCTTAGAGTTGTTCCTTTCCCTGGTTCACATACAGCTGAATTAATAAGTGAACAACTACACATTGTTCTAAATGAGTATAAGATCTCCAACGAAATTTTTCTTGTGCTACGAGTTTCTGCCGCAAATATGGTTGGTGGTATGAGGAAGTGTGGTGTAGTCACAATCATGTTTCATACACACATTTCAACTTTCAGTAAATGATTCAATATTTTCGCAAAAGGCTGTGAGCAATATAATTGCAAATAGCAGAAAAATAGTCTCACACTTTAATCATTCTTCATTAGCGATTAGCAAATTAACTGAATTCCAGCAGCAGCTTAAAAGGACAAACGTTAACTGATTCAAGATGTGTCTACTTGCTGGAATTCAACATATATGTTGAAAATAAATTTAGAACAGCTAAAAGCTCTTATAATGTATGCTGTTGACAATGACATTCCAACTTTATCAAGTTACCAATGAACAATTGTTGAAATAAGTTGTCCAGTTATTAAGTCCATTTGAAGACATCAGCAAAGAATCAAGTAACACAATATTAGCTCTCAGATTATTTCTATTAAAAGCTACCAAACATACTGGTGAATTTAGTGGAATTATTTCAACTGTTGAAGAATTCAGTGCATCAACTGAAAAAAGATTTGCATCATACATAAATGAAAAATTTCTGTGCTTGGCTACTTTTCTTGATCCCAGATTTAAATTGAAATTTCAAAAGGATGACATTAAAGAAGACACTATTAAGAAATGGGTTATGGATATTGTAGAACATCAATCTGAGATAAATTCTATTGATAGTCAAACAGGAGACAGCTCTTCTAATGATGATCAAGATAATGAAACTTATGAAAGTGTACCTAAAACTATTTCCCTTTCAAAACTGTTCGATTATTTTGAGTCAAATAAGCCTATGAAAATAAATTCAGACTTAGACGTTGCAAGTACAACAGATGTGCAACCCAAACTCAAGAGGAGTAAATCTGTTACTCATAGATGCGCAAAGGAACTGGATCAATATTTAACTCTACCAATACTTCAAAGAAGCGAAGACCCATTACTTTGGTGCAGGGTTGGCATTGATTAAATCAAATTGATTTAATCAGTTGATTAAATCAATTGATTTTTTTATGAAAAAATCATGATTTTTTTGATTTTTTTGATTTTTTTGATTTTTTTTAAAATAATGAAACTTTTTTTTTTATTTGTTTTATTTTGTCATATTTTTTGATACATAATGATATAACAGATATATTAGTTCCTTCTTACTGTGTTAAAAAACTTTAAAGTAGTTTATATATTAGAAATATAACTTCCTTAATATTTGGTTCAAGATTTCATATAGGGTAATACAAGAATCTGATCTTCATTAATATAATTTATCCAATATAGAACTGTTAGAGTTTAGAATTCCTAATATATATTCAATCAAATTCTTCAACAAAATTTTATTGAGCTTTAATCTAATGCAATTTGAGGTTATAGACAAAAGAGAAAACAGAAAAGACAATTCCTTTTAATTTTCAACCATTTAAATTGTTATACAACATTATAAGAAAACAATATTCCTCTATATAAATTATAAAAGAAAGAAAATTTAAGCACTTTTGATGCATAATCATTAATCCATAAATTAAATACATAACTTGCAAAATATATATATATATATATATATATATATATATATATATATATATATATATATATATATATATATATATATATATATATATATATATATATATATATTTTGCAAGTTATGTATTTAATTTATGGATTAATGATTATGCATCAAAAGTGCTTAAATTTTCTTTCTTTTATAATTTATATAGAGGAATATTGTTTTCTTATAATGTTATATAAAAATTTAAATGGTTGAAAATTAAAAGGAATTGTCTTTTCTGTTTTCTCTTTTGTCTATAACCTCAAATTGCATTAGATTAAAGCTCAATAAAATTTTGTTGAAGATTTGATTGAATATATATTAGGAATTCTAAACTCCAACAGTTCTATATTGGATAAATTATATTAATGAAGATCAGATTCTTGTATTACCCTATATGAAATCTTGAACCAAATATTAAGGAAGTTATATTTCTAATATATAAACTACTTTAAAGTTTTTTAACACAGTAAGAAGGAACTAATATATCTGTTATATCATTATGTATCAAAAAATATGACAAAATAAAACAAATAAAAAAAAACAATTTTATTATTTTTTAAAAAAATAAAAAAAATCAAAAGAATCAAAAAAATCATTGATTTTTTGATTTTTTTTATATTTTTTTTTAAAAAATCAAAAAAATCACCAACCCTGCTTTGGTGGAAAAAAACACGGGAGACTTTACCAATATTGAGCAATTTGGCTTCAAAATATCTAAGCGCACCACCATCATCTGTTGATAGTGAAAGACTTTTTAGTACTATGAACCTACAATGAAAAGGCTGTGTCCTGAAAATGAGGAAACTCTTATGTTTCTGCATTATAACTTAAGAGTATTGAACTTTAAATACTAACGAGCTTGAGAGCTTAGATAGAAGACAACATGAATTGAAGAGGCAACAGTATAAACAGAAAACAAGGAAAACTGCCAAAATTTAGTAGTATTTTTATGCAATTTGTATGTATGTATTTGTAGTATTTGTATTAATAATGAGTCAATTGTAATATGCTAATATTTCATAATTTATGAATGATTTCTTAATAAAGTAAAAAAAAAAAAAAAAAAAAAAAAAGGCAAAAGCCATAATAGCAGCCAGGCACAAAATGACAAACAATTTGGGAATTATATTGGTATTGTTATTTGTTACTGTGTCGAAGCTATCAGATGATTAACTTGGCAGTTATAAAATAGTCTTGTAAAGGTTGGTTTGTTCTGGTAGAGGATTTAAGCAATCGGCCGATTAATCATGTGAATAGCCGATTACCGATTATCTACTGATTAATCGGTGCATCCTTAGGCTGTACTATATGAGGGTGATAATTAGTGAGATCAATTAATTCTGGAGTAGATTTACTTGCTGGATTACTTGGAATTGGCGTTTGGAAAGATCGTTGTGGTAACTCTTGGGTTAGATATCCTGTATATATTTGATCAATTATGTTAACAAGATCATCCCAAGATAATTCTTCACGTTTAGAAAGTTCACAAACCATAGCATGAGATTTGACGGTTTGTTGGATGTGGAGAGGTAAGCTTTTAATTAGCTTTTCTCATAGTGTCAGAGTTTCAATATTTGCAGTCGGAAAAGCATTTTCTGCTAGTCCCTGTAAACGTAAAGCAAAAAGAGGGATAGTTTCATTGTGTTCCATAACTGCATTGTCAAAACTAGCTTGGTCGGATTTGTTTTGTTTGAGTAAATATTTATTGAACCATTGGGCTAGTTCATGAATGATAACAGTATATCCTGAATTATTCCTCATGAGAAGATCATACACTGTTTTTATATGTCCCTCCAAATGTAGTCCTAGATAGGTTTGCCATTCCTCAGCAGAGGAATTCGGATACATTGTACTTACATAATCCTCAAATCGATTAAGAAATTGTGGAAATGTTTCTCCATCCTCCAATTTATATTTCCCTAATGGGATCATTTTCTTAGGTTTCCCTTGAAGAGAGAGTTGTTGCACTAATTGAGAAAGGGATTGAAGCATTTGCTGATTTTGTGTTATAAGTTCTCTATTTTGGGCTAATGATTCTGTTAATATACTAGAATCAATTAGGGTATAATTAGGGGAAGGTTGGTATGGCTGCGATTGTATTGATTGTTGTTGTTGTACATTTGGTACATGAAAGTGAGATGGTTGCTGTTGTTGTATAAGATTAGCTAGGCCAGAAGGGAGATTAACATGAGATGGGACATCAGAAGGTATAGTAGTAAACAATGGCAAAGTAGAAATAATTGGTGACTGGTAAGTGGACAAGCCAGGGATAGTATTTAACCAATTAGGGTTATGTTGGGTTATAGATGTCGAGGGTTGTGTTTGGATAAAAATTGGTTGGATAGAACCCTTCTGAGTGGTCATAGATGTATAAATTGCATTACTGGTCAAAAGTTCAACTATGGTGCTCCTCGCTTCATTAATATTATCAGTCTTTACTGTAGTCGTAACTACTGAGTCTGTTTGATCAATTTTAGTGATTTCCCTATCGTTAAAATTCATTGGCCCTTCCATATTGGACATTCTAAAAGAAGAAAGAAATCAAAACAAAAAATGAATCAAGAAAATAACACTGGTATGTGGTATTGATTATACCCAACTAGTTAGCTAGTTGACAAATATGGTAAGCAGAAGCAAGAACTGTAGTACAGAAACTACGCTCTGCTACCATTTGTAATACTTTTTTACAAATATTAGGGGAATATTGTGGAATATGATGAGTATGGAAAACCTATATAGATTATGTAGACTTGTAAATCTGGAATCAGTAAAGAAACCAAATAAATGTTTCAATAACTTCTCAACAGTTCCAACATCTGCTAATACCAAAAATATAAATAAAAATATGGGGAAAAAAATAAATAAAGCATCACCACATACCAGATAATTAATGTAAAAATAGATCCAGCTAAAAATGTGAGTAAATCTCCACTGGCTGATTAACTTCCAAAAATAATGCACAAGCTTTAAGATGAACAATGAAATGAAGAAGTTGAGGGAAATGTTTAAAGTCTCACACAAAGCCACAATTTACATGCAAAGAAAAATATAAAAAAAAAAATCATTAGTAACTGTGCAACATGCCCACACATGTAAGTGAAAGCAAGAGAGGATATATTTACCTTAATGCAAGTGGGGAGAGTCCTCATACAATAAACCTTCCACTCACATGTGGGAAAAAGAAATGAGCAAGCAAGGAATTTATACAGTTTAATAAATAAGAGAAAAAAATTGTACACTGTATATAAAAAAAAATTTCTTATAATCCTTTTTGCATTCAAGAACTTAATGCATTTCTATGCATTATTAATTATGTTTATTTAATGAAATTATACTTTTCCTTTATATATATATATTGGCTACAAACGAATTAACACTCTGTCCATAAGTCCTATAACCTTTCAATCAAACAAGATATATATAAATGAAATATATATGAGAGAAAATATCCTAATTTATTAAATCCTAATCCTATAAATATATCATTTAATGGAAACAAAAAAAAACTTAAATATATATATATATATATATATATATATATATATATATATATATATATATATATATATATATATATATATATATATATATATATATATATATATATATATATATATAATTCCAATAATATTTGTATATTCTTTATTAATTTTATTTATTCAAAGAAATGTATCGAACTAAATCCTAGCCTGCATGATTGATGCAATAAAACTCCTATGCAGTCAGTGATTTAAACCAATTTCTTAAAGTTTCAGTGATATAAAAAAAATCACTTCTTGCAAATATAGTCAAAAAATTTTTTTTTTATAAGATAGTATCTATCTGAATCATCAAATTCACGTCAGACGAGTTTGAATATTATTTTGAAGCATAACAAGTCTTAATGAAATCAGTCTGAGTTATATCTATTAAAGAAATAGATCCTTCTGAGGATTTGAGATGAGTTGCAAAATAAGAAAACCTTTTCAACAGAATTTCAGGTTTCTTCCAAAACAAGAATTCACACAAGTCCCCACAACAGGAACCTATAAGAGTGTTTGTAATATTTATAAATTTAGAGTCTTTAATCAATGTACTTACAAAAATTATAGTTACATCAAATTTGATAAAAATAATACTAATAAAAAAAACTAAGCATACCTCACACTAGATTGAGGTTATCCTTGATAAATGTGATTGTTGTATGCTAAAATTCAGGAACACAGTTTTCTAGAATAAACAGGCAATTTTTATCAATAAAGCCAGTACAACGATTGTATGATTGGTATGACACTAAAAAGAAAGCCGATACTCATCCTACCTTAAATTTTCCTGTCCATGGTATGAATCAGATATGACTGATATAATATTAAAAGTTTTTATGAAATTGAGACTATGTGATACAAGCACAAAAAAATAATAGATTGTGAATGTTTATACTTATTCTTAAGTATTAATTAAAGCCAGTACATCAACATATATTAACTACTAACTTCTGAAAAAGAACAGAAAAGAACTTTGATAATAACTAAAAAAAAACTCTATTCACATAGATATAGGTATGTGTACAAAGTACACAAAAAATAGGAGAATTTGGGAATTTCCCAACTATATATATATATATATATATATATATATATATATATATATATATATATATATATATATATATATATATATATATATATATATATATGTGATAATCCCACAATAGAAAAAAATAATAATAGTTGTGGTAAAATTCACGTTTAGTGTTGAATCCAAAGGTGAGTTGATGATTTTCTTGAAGATGATTCAATGTGGTTACTCAGTCCTCTTGATGGACGGAGGCGTTGAAGGAGTTTGAAATTGAAGAAGTTGAAGGTGCAATCTGAATTTTTTTTACGAACAGAAGCCCTCAGGACCTCTGCTAGGGCAGTGCGGATCAATAAAAGGAACAGCTTCGGCAAATTTAATATAAATTCAACAACAAAAGTTGGAGGTCATTAAAAAGCAAAATTGTTTAATAGTTGAAAGTTGGAAAAGGTATAATAACAAGGAATAATGACGTTATCAGAGTTCGAGCAGAACAATAAAGAAAGGTCTGTTGACGAAGAGCAACGCAGAAAAAGGGTGTTAGGTTGTAGAGAACTGATGGGTATGTTGGTTTCTTAATGACTGTCAATTTAAGAAGACACCCGTCGTCAATTCAATAAAAGAAGGAGAACTAGGAAGTTGACTGATGATTTTAGTAGTCCAGAGTTGAAAATAAACTCCAAAGTTGAAACTAAAAATCAGAAAAATTTTATTTATAATATATTTTGATAAATTTTATCATAAAAAAACAAAAAATTTTGTGTTGACTTACGTATTGGCCACCTGGTGGCTGGCTCCAATACTAGTAAAAGGTCTTTTTCATTGATGATTCATAAAATTTTACCTTATTTTATTTCTTTTTCAAATAGTTATTTTTGTATTAGAATATTCTGTTATAAAGTAGAGTTAATTTTGTATTAAAATTTAATTAAGTTATAAAGATAGTTACCTAGTGAAGAAAATAAAAATTAGAAAAACAAGCTACAAAAATGTAAAATAATTATCTGTTAATATTTTGTAGTCAGAATCCCTCTTCTTATTTTTCGTGGTCGATCATCAGTTTCTTTCTTCACCAATAACTATTGGGAAGAAAAGAATAAGAACGTTAGAATGGCACATTCTCACACCCCCTTACCAAAGTTGGTCTCGGTTATTTAGAATGACCAACTTTATAGATGGCAAGTGGTAGTGTGAAGATGATGTCGTGCCAAGGAAAAAGTTGATCATGAAGAAGATTGGAGTGTTTTATTGAAGAATTGACTGAAAGTTCCCTAACAAGCCAAAATACATCTCACCCCTCTAAACCTAAGTAAAGAACAATCCAGAGACGAACAGTTATTATTATCATTTTTCACTCCGTCATGTGATTATGATGATTCGGAGGAAGTTAAAGGTTGTTCGTCCATGGCCATGGAATCTACGAACGCTTAAGAGATTTATACCCTTGTCTCCGAATTACAAATTCCATGTGATGACATTGGATGTAAGAAAATGGGTGAGATGCTGCCCTAAGAGTAACAAGTTCGCGCCTGAGTTGCACGAAACAAAAATGTTGGTCTCATTTATCTGCTTTAGCTGTTCCCTTATTCTTTCCAACACCCATACCTCTTAGGTGCCTGAGAACAACAGTCCTTACATCTTGTCTACTCTCAAACTGAAAAACAATAAATCCTTATAGAACATATAAAAAGGTTACATTAATATATTCAATATAATCAATATATGCATAATATTTCATTTATTAGTTTTGTTTTTAGTTAATTAATATTTTTCTATTAGTTATTATTTTTACTACTATTAATATTATATTACTTAAAAAAAAGGTAGAAAAAATTTTAATCTAAATAACATCTATAGTAGTGTTTTAGTATAATTAGGGTAGTATATACCTAATATTATATTTAACAAACTAAAATATATAAAGTTTATTAATTTAAACAATTACAGTAGTAATTTTAGTATTAAGTTAGTATAGATCTAATATTATTTTATTAACTAGAAATACACTACTTTATATATCATTTTTATTTAATATTTTTCTTTTTATTTTCCCTCATCACAATTTATTTTTAATTCACTATTATAATTTTTATTATTTCACATCACTTTTATTTTTATCACTTCACTTTTAATTTATCATTCACTCGCACTTATCTTTTTCTTTGCGTTGACGATATTCCAATGGGTGATCCATGATGTGACTATGTTGTGGGGCGTCTCCTTGAGATCGTAATCGTCGTGGAGAAGGCTCTTCCTCAGGCGAATCCATCCTCGTTAAACCGGTGATGTTCATCTGTTGCTCTTCATCCCTTGACGATGATTCCACAGGTAGTTGTATTTCCATATAATCTTCCTCTTCAATGAAAAACCCCTCCGGATCAAATCCTTCAAATGATTCAGCCGATTTATCGCTGAACTCATCGCTGAAATTCAGCTGATAATATTTATCAGGTTCTTCCATTATGGTGGAAAGAGCCTTAGGTACAAATCCTTCGAATGAATCCTGTTCTATCGAATAATCTAATGGACAAAAACCTTCAAATGATTCGTTCATTGTTGTGTTGAACAGATCCTCTTCTTCCTCCTCTTCTTCCGGAGGTATCGTTAGATCTGTTTGGGAAAATCTTGTAGTGTTAATGTCTGCAACATTAGATACATCGGCTGATCTGTTTGATCCGGGGTTTGCCCGATAATCTGCATTTGTTTCCATCGTTAAGTCAAATGATTCTTGTAAAACTCTGAATGAGTCAGACAAGAAAGTCGAATAATCGGCGTTGATCAATTTAAAAATCTCTTCCTGAGCTTTCATCTGCCGTCTCCTCAACTCCTCCGACAGGTGATGATCCCCTTCTGCTAGTTGATATGAAAAATCATCGTCGTCCTCGTCACTGTCGTCCTCAGGTAAAACCGTTGGAGTCGGCGTCCGTGTCCGGCAATGACTCTTCATCTGATATCTCCCCCTGTTCTTCGTTGATTTCCGCATGATTCTGTTGATAATCTTCATTCTGTTGTTGTAATTGTTGTTGATTCTGTTGATGTTGGCGGAAATAAGGATTTCGTAAGAGATATCGGGGAACATCAACCCATTTTCGGAGTTGTGAACGATCGGATACTGATGAATGCTCCCTTAAACAATTTGTGGAAGTTAACTCCGTTGCAAATTGGGGACTCCTAATGGGAGTAGTTAACCCTTCAACCGTGACTGGCCCCTCAGTCACGGGGTCAATTAGTTTAAAGGTTGCTCTTGATTTCGCACAGGCAAACCTCCAGTGGCATTTTCATTCTCCGCCGTTGATCGTCTTGAAGAGTGCGAATTGGTTCTGTTCCCTCCTTGATTTGGTGGAGAATTACTTTGTTGTCTGGGTCTTCGGTTTCTCCATTCCGGACAATGTTTACCCACATGACCGTATTGGTTACATACGGGACAATTCTCCGAAAACCGTCGTTGTTGTTGTTGTTGTGGTTGATTCTGTTGTTGTCTAGGATTTTGTGAACACTTGTAGAACAAGTGCCCACTTTTTACAGATGGAACATTTGTTGAGTATGTAACAAGTGTCCTTAGTATGCGTATCTTTATCGCAAAAACTACACCACTGGTTGGTTTGACTTTGTGAAGTTTGTCGCCGTCGATTATCCTGTCTACGGTCATCCGACCGTCCCGAAGAGCTGGAACTTTCGCTACTTTTACGTTGCTTGTTGTCCCGAACGAACTTGGGACTGCGGTTTCCCGTAGTCTTCTTTTGACGTCTTTCTTTTCCTGATGACCGTTTCTCGACTGGTTTTTGTGGAGGCGGTTGGGCATTGGAAGAACTATTCTTCCTACGTTTTACCACATCCACCCATGACTTCTGCTGGGGTCTCGACTCAGCCACAACCCTAGAGATTTCTATTACTTCAGGAACGGGTGCTTGTTCATGCCCTTTTAAGTCCTGAAGGTGTCTATCAGCTAGGTTTACCAGCTGATCAAAGGAAACTTTGGTTCCCGAACACCACTCATGATTTCGGAGATAACTGGTTATCTCCTTGTTGATTGCGAGCGGTAAAGCCGCCAGAAACACTTGACGTAACTGTCTCATGCTCCTTACAATCCTCAGCTGAAGTGGTGGGGTAAGCTTTCCTTGCGAGATCCAACAAACGGATAGCAAAGATCCTGACAGTTTCATTCTTTACGCATTTTGGCAGTCATAAAGTTCATGTACTGCCCGTTCTTTTACTTTATCCTCGTTATTAAACAGATCAAGTAGATTCTGTTTAATTTCTTCATAAGACTTATCTGCCTTATGTAGTTGATGGTAGAGGGCAAGGTATGAGGATTGCAAATACGAACCCAAGAGCCTTAACCAGTCCTGTCGTTGTGTTGGATACAGGACTGCACAATATTCTTCGAATTCGCGGAAGAATACTTTCAGGTCTTGGTCTGTGTCAGGGTTGAATATTGCCGGTGGCACAGCCTTGTTAAATTTAGGCTTGTTGAATAGTTGTGTTATTATCGCAAGTGTCTGCGAAACCATAGCGTTGTGAGCCTGTTGTGCGGCTAAACTTTCCGCCATGAATTCCCGGAATTGCTGATCCGTCATATTGTCAGTCGAGATACGGAGTGCGCTTGTGGGGTTCATACTCGGTTGTAGATGAGGTATATTTGTGGGTGGTGACAGTGGTTGGTCAACCTCACGAACTAATGCTACGGACGGTTTCCTTTCTTTTGGTCGCACCGACCGTTCTGGTGATGGTGGGGCAGCAGAAGGAACGGGATCTAAGAGAGCTGATAATAATTCCATTATTGTGTTATTTTGTTTGCTTAGTTTTATATCCACCTCTCGTGTATACCTCATGGCCTCCGCAAGCATTTCTTGCATTTTTACCATGGTGCATTGATCCACGGGTTGGAAATCATGCAAAGGTTCACCCCTCGAGTTATCAGTTTGTTGTTCTGGAATGGACTCTGTGTCATTGATGATCGGGAAATGTGCTTCCGATTCAATCAACTGATCCATATACACATTAGTTTCATCATTGTTCATAATATTCTTCTCTGCCATTGTTATAGTGGATTTCGTTAATTCGTTCCTTTTAAAGATCCTGGCAGGGTCGCCAATTTATTTTCTCTGTAAGACTTCCCTGTGATAATCCCACAATAGAAAACAAAAATAATAATAGTTGTGGTAAAACTCACGTTTAGTGTTGAATCCAAAGGTGAGTTGATGATTTTCTTGAAGATGATCAATGTGGTTACTCAGTCCTCTTGATGGACGGAGGCGTTGAAGGAGTTTGAAGTTGAAGGTGCAATCTGAATTTTTTTTACGAACAGAAGCCCTCAGGACCTCTGCTAGGGCAGTGCGGATCAATAAAAGGAACAGCTTCGGCAGATTTAATATAAATTCAATGACAAAAGTTGGAGGTCATTAAAAAGCAAAATTGTTTAATAGTTGAAAGTTGGAAAAGGTATAATAACAAGGAATAATGACTGTTATCAGAGTTCGAGCAGAACAATAAAGAAAGGTCTGTTGATGAAGAGCAATGCAGAAAAAGGGTGTTAGGTTGTAGAGAACTGACGGGTATGTTGGTTTCTTAATGACTGTCAATTAAGAAGACAACCCGTCGTCAATTCAATAAAAGAAGGAGAACTAGGAAGTTGACTGATGATTTTAGTAGTCCAGAGTTGAAAATAAACTCCAAAGTTGAAACTAAAAATCAGAAAAATTTTATTTATAATATATTTTGATAAATTTTATCATAAAAAAAACAAAAATTTTGTGTTGACTCACGTATTGGCCACCTGGTGGCTGGCTCCAATACTGGTAAAAGGTCTTTTTCGTTGATGATTCATAAAATTTTACCTTATTTTATTTCTTTTTCAAATAGTTATTTTTGTATTAGAATATACTGTTATAAAGTAGAGTTAATTTTGTATTAAAATTTAATTAAGTTATAAAGATAGTTACCTAGTGAAGAAAATAAAAATTAGAAAAACAAGCTACAAAAATGTAAAATAATTATCTGTTAATATTTTGTAGTCAGAATCCCTCTTCTTATTTTCGTGGTCGATCATCAGTTTCTTTCTTCACCAATAACTATTGGGAAGAAAAGAATAAGAACGTTAGAATGGCACATTCTCACAATATAATATATATATATATATATATATATATATATATATATATATATATATATATATATATATATATATATATATATATATATATATATATATATATTGTGAAGGTTTCATCTTTTCTTTGTGTTTCAGAAATCTTAATGACTTAAAAAAAAGTTTGTCTAATTATATTTGTTTGTACCAAGACCTTTGCCACAATTGGCTTTTGTATTTTTTCAAATAACTTATAAAATATAAAGAAAATAAAGGTATATACCGAAAAGAGGAAATCAAAACCACTCCTCCGTCTACCCGTATTTAAGGTCAGTGAATAAACCATAAAACATATATATATATATATATATATATATATATATATATATATATATATATATATATATATATATATATATATATATATATATATATATTACTATGAGCTAATGTCAATTCTTAAGTAATCTTTAACTATGTATTTTTATTAATCCCACTTAGTTTTAATCCATGCTTTCTTTAATTCATCCATTATTATGCCATATATATATATATATATATATATATATATATATATATATATATATATATATATATATATATATATATATATATATATATATATATATATATATAATATATATATATATATATATAACTTCCTCTGAAAACTACAAAAACAAAATCTCAACTTTTTACATCTTGTTCATCACCAGGCATTATGTACAGCAACCCAAAACACACAAACATAATATCCCTCTATACACTATCCTTTCATCAATTAACACCCCTCTCTTACAACTTTTGTAAGTTTTTAATCTCCTACCTCGTACCACTAACCAAAAACTCGTATACCCTCCCAGACTCTTTCACCTTTGCAAAAATACATTCAATCTCTCTACTTCTCAGATTGTTATATGACTAGTTTTGACATCAATGACCTCTTCACTAATATTCCTTTTGCAGAAACTTCCAACATTATCCTCAATTCCAATATACATAAGCACTTACACCTTCCCCTCCAATTATTTAAACAACTTATATCTCTGTCTGTTAATGATACCATATTCACCTTCAAAAACAATTATTACCAACAAATAGATGGTATGCCTATAGGCTCACCCTTTGGTCCTACTTTTTCCAATATCTTCCTCTGTAACCACGAATCTTTGACTCACCCATTGCCTCCAATCCTTCCAATCCTTCTGACCTCAAATCAGTAAGCGTTACATCGACGATTGTTTTTTAATCTTTAACAATAAAGTGCAATCTGAACTTTTTTCATTATATTAATCATAAACATCGATATATCAAAAATCAACTACTTCCCTCCTTGGCATAAATTTCCTCAGCTCCACCTCTTACACATTCAGACACAACCATCATTGGATATTTACATAGAGCCTATAATATCTGTTCCTCTTGGTGGTATTTTCACCTTGAGCTCACATATCTTAAAAGAATTTTTTACTTTTAACTTTTTTCCCACTCACCTCATAGATATAACCATACATAAATTTGTCTATAATATCTATCAACCTCAATTAATCGCACCAACAGTTCCCAAACAAATAATACACCTCAATACACCATACCTAGGTTCACTAACTTCTCTCAACAAAGAACTCCATTTACATTTCTAATGTTTCTTTCCTCAAATTAATCCATGCTTTATTGGAATGAATTCATTCTCCATAGGCTCATTCCTCTCATACAAGGACATCCTCCCTAACTTGCTAGGACTCTGTGACATATAAATACATGCGCAGGATGCAGTTCCTACTACGAGGGTCACACTCGCCTACAACCTCAACTATGGGTCCACAAGCATAGGGGTATGTCCTTCCACACTAATCTCCCATCCTCAGCACCCAAACACTCCACCATCCATGAACACACACAAACATATATTCATCCTTTCTGTTTCTCCGGCTTTACCATTTGAAACCGATCGAAAAATTCTTGAATAACTTTACATAAAAACTTCAACCCCAACCTAACACAACTCTTTCCTCCATCCCTCTCCTCATATCATTTCTCCCCGCCTGCACCCCACTCCTCCCCTCTTTTTTCCCTTTCTTCCACCCCTCTTTTTTCTCTCTCCACCCAACACTCTTCCCTTTGTTACCTTCTTATCCACCCACTCACCTTCTATAACCCTATTCTCTATCTTATATTCCTGCATACCCATACCCTATCCCAGGGGTCGGCAACCTTTTGAGTCGGAAGAGTCAAAAATTACAATTTACAAAATTTCAAAGTTTTTAAAGAGCCACAAAATTTTTTCTTGCCAACAATAAATAGTACTCGCATAAATAAAGTTTTTTGAAAAAAAAAAACATCTATTTATTCATAAGGAAAAATATCTTTATTCATATATAAGTAGCGTTTTTCACAACAAATTAGATAATATAAATATGGCATTATTAGATAATTATTTATTATTTAAGAAAAAAATTAAAACAATTAAACATTTACTTACAACACTAACTTGTACTTCAATAACAAACAATTGAGCAAACAAATTCAATGGGAGCGATGGCTTTGCATGGTTATTCAAGTAGAAAATTTAAACTTTACTAAACAATGTAACTTGTACTTAAAATAAAAATAAAAAAATAACATACATTTGAGCAAACAAATTCAATGGGAACTTTGGCTTTGCATGGTTTTAGAAAGTTTGGATAAATTTGGCTCATAACTTGTTGTTTTAAGTTTCAAACACGACTCTAAATTTTCATTTGTTAGTTGGCTTCTTACTTTACTTTTAATTATATTCATGCAAAAGAACGCTTGCTCGCACATAATATATATATATATATATATATATATATATATATATATATATATATATATAATATATATATATAATATATATATATATATATAAATATTAATATATATATTTTATTTAACATATGCATTCGCATGCTATCATCAAAATTAACATCCGCATCTGCACTTTTCAAAAATTCAACATCTGCTCATCTTGCAAACTTTCAAAATTAACATCAAGCATTTCCACATTCAATCAAAATTCACATTACATCCACATACAGGCCTTTGTCTAAATCAATAAGAAATCAAAATTTGACATTTCCACATCTTCTGCAAATAATCCAATTGTGAAAATATGACAATTTTGCATCTAACATGGGGAATTCATCATTATATATATATATATATATATAAAAATTTAGGACTTTAAAGAAAGCTATTATTAAAAAAGATGTTTATTTGCAGAATTTATAAAAGATTATTATTTAAATTTAGTCGAAATCAGTCGAATGTAATGTCTCCAAAATTTGTAGAAAATACACTTGATCATCGAAAGTGTCTCTGTAAAAGTATACAAAGAACAAAATTTAGTTTTAAATAGGAACAAAAAGAACTTCAACAAGAAAGAACACTAATATAAAAAACTTACATAAACAAAAATGACTTTGATTGTTTTGTTTTGAGAAACATTTAGTTTCTCAGGAGAAGACGAAATGCTTGTATCCGTGTTCCTCTCTGAGAAGTTAAGTTTTGTTCATTCGACTGTTGCAGTTTCACAATTCAACTCTTTTAATGAAAAATATATCGAATGAGTTAAATTATAAAACTATTCAGATTTTTGAAATGTATTAAATCTTTAGAGAACCTTTGGTTACAACTTCAAAATTGAAACTTTTTAATCGACAGTTTTAATAGAACTTTCATTTACGGAATTGACTTGAGAACTGATCTATATAATATCAGAATGAGAACTGTTTTTACAAACTATAGCAACTTGCCATTTTACTTTTTGTGCTAGGTAATTTTAGATTTTAGCTATATTATTTTTTTTTTTAGCTATTTAAATATTTTAATTTTAATTCTGCATCCACATCTGCATATTCAAAAATTTAACATCCACCTCCGCTTTTTACGAAAAAACTCTTTTCCATTCTCTGAAACCACAAATGACTCTAATGAATTCACGCCTTGTATAAAGGAACGTGCGTTATCACTATAAACTGCATCTGGCAATCCATAGAGATTTACAAAACGTTGAAATGATTTTACAAATGATTCTGAAGACATCAGGAACCAAATCTAAATGAATAGCTCTTATGCTAAGACATGTGTAAATTAAGATATACATTTTTTGAGATTGAGGTGAGCCATTTACTTTCACCCACCAATGTTTGGTATAATCTATACCCACATTCTTATATGGTTGAAAAAGTTCCACTTGAGCTTTTGAAAAATTTGTGAAGCGAGGATAATTGAATGCAAAACTGTTGTATTTTTTGCACACTATGCATTCTGATATGACTTTTCAAATAGTATTTCTAGCAGAGGTGATCCAATAACCTCTTAGACGAATGTTGGTTAGAGTGGCTTGAATGCCAAGATGTTTACAATCAAAATGGGCGTTTCGAATAAAAAGAAATGTCAAATGATGATTTTTCCCCATCAGGATTGGATTTAAAACATCAAAGTCATAATAATTAAAACGAGCCAATCTACCTTTGCTTCTAATGAGCTCTAAATCATCTAGAAATAAATTTAAATTGTTTACCAAATCTGGTGGTGGTTCATTTAACGAAGCATCCTCTTTCACTCTTCTTAAAAAGGCAAGCTCTTTCGGAAAAGATTCTTCCTGCATTCTTTTTAGGCAATATATTCGAGCTTTGGAATCACAATCAATGTTGATTCCTCTAGAAAGTGCTGAAAACTTATATAAAAGTGCACAAACTCTAAAAAGAACATTTAAATTAGAAAAATTTTCAAATTTAATTACAGGAAGATTAGTACTTACATTGACAGTCGCAAGCACTAGAGAAGAATTATTTTCGGAACTCTCCCATCCATAATCAGGCCAGTATATGGATGCAGAATCCAGCCATTCGGGTCCATGCTTCCAGAATGACAAATTTTTTTGAAACTCAGATATATTTAATCCTCTGGTGACTAGGTCGGCTGGGTTTTCTTCAGACCTCACGAAACGAAATTCAGTTATGAGATTATGGTCTTCTTTTAATGAAGAAACCATTTTTTTAATGTCTTGTATTCTATTCTTTATGAATACACTTTTGTTTTTTCTTCCCCCCATGTAGTATCCAGGCCAAGGACACTTGTGAATCCGAAAATATATTTAAAGTTTTAAATTCTGAATCCTGAAAGCATCCTAGTACTTGAGGTAAGCATTTCAATGCCAAAAAAACTGATAAAAGCTCCAAGCATGGCAGTGTTCTTCCTTTCAAAGGAGAGACTTTTCCCTTAGACCAAAGAATGCTGGGTTCTTTGGTGCTGGGTAATGTAATAATCCGCATGAGCATCATTATATGTTCATGAGAGTTATGTATTTGATATATATATATAATATGGTTGTTGTTTCACCCGTAACTTTCACCCTGCAGTAGGTAATAACCTGCATTGCCAAAGTACTCCTTATGTTATATTATTAGGAGGAAATATTTATTTTCATTTATGATATACTTGTGTGTGTGATTGGTTATAAATCTGTTTCTCTCTTTTACAGGCAGTAGTTAGATTTGTTATATACTTTGTCTGATACAAAACTGATATATTATATAGTCTGTTTCAAATTAATCTCTGGTGATATATTCTCAAGTACGGAACAAGTACGAACATATAGTCTGTTTCAAATTAATCTCTGGTATATATTCTCAAGTACGAAACATTCCTGGCTAGGGTAAGTT